>JAWQEG010004789.1:0-62500 GCA_033782935.1 Petrolisthes cinctipes | reverse complement strand
TCTGAAAACGTGATGAGAGAGAGAGTTACAAGGAGTTACAAGGAAAAGAAGTACCCTAGGGGACCTTACGATCCATACAAAGAGGGTACCTGTGGGTTTAGTTGCGCAAGTAGGCGACCGTCCTCGAATGTGTCATGTGAAACCATCAAGGAACACTCGCACAACGGCTTAAACACCTAGACGGTGATTTAAGGCTTTGTCTAATCTGGACTTGAACTGATCCACAGAGTTGCTGTTGACTACATCAGCAGGAAGCGCGTTCCAAGTACCGCAGATGCTGTATGTAAAGAATTTACCACACAGATCACGGTTGTATCGCTTCAGTTCAAGTTTGTAGCCATGATTCCTGGTTGTGCCCTCACTGAGTTGGAAAATGTCCCTGTAGTCTACATTGTCAAAGCCTCGTTGTATTTTAAACACTTCGATAAGCTGACCACGCAGTCTCCGGGTTTCCAAAGAGAACAGGTCGAGTTCTACCAACCGATCTTTATAGCTCTTGTGTCTAAGAGAGGGTATAAGTTTGGTTGCCCTGGCTTGCACTCGTTCCAATCTCGCGATATCCTTTCGGTAAGAAGGACTCCAAAACTGGACTGCATACTCCAGGTGCGGTCGGACAAGGGAATTGTACAGACAAAGTACTATCTCCTTGTTCCGGTATCCAAACTGTCGCTTTATGTACCCTAACATCATTTGGGCTTTCTTCTCCGCCTCAATACACTGCTTTGAGAACTTGAGGTCGCTGATGATAGTTACACCCAAGTCTTTCTCAGTATCAGTGCTTACGAGAGCATTGCCCTCAAGGTTATACTCTGTTCGGGAGTTTCTGTGGCCTATATGCATAACTTGGCATTTGCCACGAGAGAGAGAGAGAGAGAGAGAGAGAGAGAGAGAGAGAGAGAGAGAGAGACTATGCATATACAGACACACACATACGGAGAGAGAGAGAGAGAGAGAGAGAGAGAGAGAGAGAGAGAGAGAGAGAGAGAGAGAGAATCATACATATATACACACTCATACATCAGAAGAAAACAAGACAGATACATAAATAGTGTTGTTTCAGTGGAGTGATGACGTAGGCAGTGTCGTCATCAACAACAACACAGCATTCATTCCCACCAAAACAAATGACTAACTGGACTCTACACTTCCTTTAACCTCTGACGTCATTACCTCCCTCTCTCTCTCTCTCTCTCTCTCTCCTCCTACACCTTCCCATCTCTCCCTCTACACATTCCTTTCTCTACCACCTACACTCTTCTCTCCCTCTCTTTCTTTTAACCCTTTCATTCTCTATTCTTTACCACCCACAACCATTTTTCCACCCTCCCCTAGTTTGAGAGAGAGAGAGAGAGAGAGAGAGAGAGAGAGAGAAAGAGAGAGAGATACAGTGTGGTCAGTTAGTTTCTTTAATTTCTGTTTTTCTCTCTCTCTTTTTTTCCAGTTATCGTGAAGGAATCGATCGAGTGAGTGAGGGGGTCTGCGCGCCCCCTTAGCCACGCCCCCACCCCCTTCCTTCCTTCCCTCCCTCCAAGAACCAGTTTCCACCGGTTTACACACACAAGATTCCCCGCTCCCAGACACCCTGCACCCAGTCAATAATATTATCAAATCAAAAATATTACATTGTCTCTTTATTACTATTACTACTACTACTAAGTCAATAATGTTATCAAATCAAAAATATTACAGCACCTCTCTATTATTACTCCTACTCCTACTCCTACTACTACTACTACTACTACTACTACTACTACTATTACTAAGTCAATTATGTTACCAAATTAAAAATATTGCAGTACCGTACCTCTCTATTACTACTACTACTAAGTCAATAATGTTACCAAATCAAAAATATTACAGCACCTCTCTATTATTACTCCTACTACTACTACTACTACTACTCCTACTACTAAGTCAATTATGTTCTCAGATCAAAAATATTGCAGCACCTCTATTACTACTACTACTCCTACTACTAAGTCGATTATGTAACCAAATAAAAAATATTACAGCACCTCTCTACTATTACTCCTACTACTAAATCAATTATGTAACCAAATCAAAAATATTACAGTACTTCTCTATTACTACTCCTACTCCTACTACTACTACTACTCCTACTACTACTGCTACTATTACTAAGTCGATTATGTAACCAAATCAAAAATATTACAGCACCTCTATTACTATTATTATTACTCCTACTACTAAATCAATTATGTAACCAAATCAAAAATATTACAGTATCTCTCTGTTATTATTATTACTACTACTTCTACTAAGTCAATAATGTTACCAAATCAAAAATAATACAGCACCTCTCTGTTACTATTACTATACTACTACTATTATTATTACTACTACTACCACTACTATGTCAATAATATTACAAGGTCCCTAATATTATAGCACCTCTCAAACTACAACTATTACTACTACCACTACTGCTACTGTTACCACTACTACTACCACCACCACTACTACTACTACTACTACTACTACTACTATTACTATTTACTAAGAGCATGAAAAAGTATTATATATATATGTAATAAAAAAACAGCCTTATATAATGTGTGTGGAAAAAAAAATAAGTGGGCTACTGATTCCTCCAAACTATGCCACGAAACAGATCCCCTATTGGTTGGTACACACTATAACTACTATTATTGAGGTGGTCTGGTGCCTGGCATAGTGTGGAGGAATCAGGAGCACCACTTCTCCATTGAATCACCCCAACAACAGATTAGGTGAAGATAATGTTTGTTTGTTTTTGTTTTTTTTTGTCAGTCTGTCTGTCTCTGTCTCTGTGTCTGTCTGTCTGTCTCTGTCTCTGTCTGTCTGTGTGTCTGTCTGTCTGTCTGTCTGTGTGTCTGTCTGTCTGTCTGTCTGTCTGTCTGTCTGTCTGTCTGTCTGTCTGTCTGTCTGTCTGTCTGTCTGTCTGTCTGTCTGTCTGTCTGTCTGTCTGTCTGTCTGTCTGTCTGTCTGTCTGTCTGTCTGTCTGTCTGTCTGTCTGTCTGTCTGTCTGTCTGTCTCTCTCTCTCTCTCTCTCTCTCTCTCTCTCTCTCTCTCTCTCTCTCTCTCTCTCTCTCTCTCTCTCTCTCTCTCTCTCTCTCTCTCTCGCAAAATTAGGTCAAGTAATTCTCGTGTAGTTGACCTCGTTGACCTACATTCAGACACGATTAAGCTGAAGTAAACTGCTCTGTGTGTGTGTGTGTGTGTGTGTGTTTCCTGGGAGAGTTTGGAGGATTCAGCAGTAGCCCTCCAATTTTAACCTCACTGACATTTCGTTTGAGTTCGTATGTATATATGTACTAACAAAGACAAAAGTCGTGTGGTTAAAATTTGGTGGAAACATAATTATGGTGTAAAGAACTAACCATATTGGGAATGGACTTTATAGTGGTGGGGTTTTTTCATTATATTTCACGAGTTTATCAAATCATCGGACAAGACAACGACACAACACCACTTTTGTCTTAGATAGTATAATTATACGTTACAAAGAAACGCGCCAAAAATAAAAATAAAAACGCGCCAAAATTCCACACCATTATTAATAAGGGTTTCCATCAATGAATAAATAAATAAATAACGCGCCAAAATCCCACATTGTTTATAAGGGTTCTAAATCGTTATAATAATAAAAAAAAAACCGCGGAGAGAGAGAGAGAGAGAGAGAGAGAGAGAGAGAGAGAGAGAGAGAGAGAGAGAGAGAGAGAGAGAGAGAGAGAAACAAAAAAACCATCATAATATCCTGAGTGCTGACTGCTGCCAATCTGACTGACCTGATTGGTGGTGGAGTCCAGATTGAGGTTGGAGGTAGCGGCGGTATTTTCCTCCGTCCTCCTCCTCCTCTTCCTCAGGGAACTTGGGCAATCCACCTTCACCCCCTTCCTCCCACTCCCTCGCCAGCAGTATGAGATCACTCCTGACGGTGACCTGAGGAAGGAAGGAAAGAAGGAAGGTAAGAATGAAGGTAAGAAGGTAGGTAGGGAGGACTGTATTTAAGACCCAGGAAGGAAGGAAGGAAGGAAGGTAAGAAGGAAGGAAGATAAGAAGGAAGGTAAGAAGGTAAGTAGGGAGAGAGGACTGTATTGAAGGCCCAGGAAGGTAAAAGGAAGGTAAGAAGGAAGGTAAGAATGCAGGGAGGACTGTATTGAAGACCCAGGAAGGAAGGAAGGAAGGTAAGAAGGTAGGAAGGTAAGAAGGAAGGTAGGGAGGACTGTATTGAAGACCCATGAAGGTAAAAGGAAGGAAGTAAGGAAGGTAAGAAGGTAGGGAGGACTGTATTTAAGACCCAGGAAGGTAAAAGGAAGGTAAGAAGGTAGGGAGGGAGGACTGTATTGAAGACCCAGGAAGGTAAAAGGAAGGTAAGAAGGTAGGGAGGACTGTATTGAAGATCCATGAAGGTAAGGAAAGGGGGAAGAAAGGTAAGAAGGTAGGGAGGACTGTATTTAAGACCCAGGAAGGTAAAAGGGTACTAAGGGTGGGTGGTAGAGGGGTAAGAAGGGGAAGGTAAGGAAAGGGAGAAGAAAGGGGAAGAGGGAAAAGGGAGAGGTAAATGATAAGATGAAGAGGGGAAGGTAAGGGAAAGAGGAAGAGGAAATGGTAAAGAAAAATGGGAAGAGGAAATGGTAAAGGAAAAGGAAAAGGGGGAAGAGGAAAAAGGAAAGGAAAAAGGGGGAAAGGAAAGGAAAAGGGGAAGAGAAAATATGGTAAAGGGGGAAAGATCAAAGGAAAGGAAAAAGGAAAAAAGTAAAGAAAAAGGGGAAGACTAAAAGGTAAAGAAAAAAGGGGGAAGAGGAAGAGGTAAAGGAAAGGGGAAAAGAAAAAAGGAAAGAAAAGAGGGAAGAGAAATAACGTAAATGGGGAAAGAACAAAGGAAAGGAAAGGGGGAAGAGAAAAAGGAAACGAAAAGGGGAAGAGGAAAAAGGTAAAGGAAAAAGGAAAGAGAAAATAGGCAAAGGGGAAAAGAAAAAATGAAAGGAAAGGGGTGAAAAGAAAAAGGAAAGGAAAATGGAGAGAAAAAAGAAATGGAAAAAGGGAAGAGAAAAAGGAAAGGAAAGAGGGGAAGAGAAAATAGGCAAATAGGGAAAGAAAAAAGGAAAGGAAAATGGAAAAGGAAAACGATAATTGGGAAAGGGAATGTCCAACTTGGAAGATAATAATATGATACAACAACACCTCCAGCTGGTAGATAATCAAAACATTCACGTAAACACCGTAGACTATAAAGGGGATGCGGGAGTAGGGGACAGGTTTGGGGGGTGCGGGAATAGGGGGACAGGCTTGGAGGGGGGGGGGGTAGAAAGCCTGTCCCCTATTCCCGCACCCCCCTAACCCCCCTCCCCCCAAGCCTATCCCCCTACTCCAGCACCCCCCAAAACCCCCCGCACCCCCCTATTCCCGCACCCCCTTAAAGGACCCTGTGATGTAGTCAGATAATTAATAATTGGAGATAAATGAGTCCTTCAAATATTGCCACGAAACACACACACACACACACACACACCTATATGGAAGGAGCTTGTTTCGTGGCATGGTCAGGAGGAATCAGAAAGCCTTCAATTTTCATACACGATCACAGGGTCCTATAATTAAAGGATTAAACACTATACTGTCTGACTTTCACGCCAAATATACGACTCGTCAATCTCACAAAACTTTACTCATTTCATCACTATCTAACAGTTAATTTGTGTCAAAGATCAGAAAAAAAAAGTGTATGGGGTTCTTTGACACACACACACATACACACGTACTGTCGCAGTCAAAAATAATCATCCATATAGAGGTAACTCACGTAAGAGTTTGCCAGCTTCCCTCTGTTCCTTAGCTGATAAACTTTCCAATAAATAGGTTAACTACCATCTTTTAATTTACTACAAGCAGCTACGCACTACTTAAAACAATAACATCATAATTATCTTAAACGTGAAAAGATTAGACAGTAAATTGTTTGAGATACCCATATGTGGATGATTATTATTGACCGCGACTGTACGTACAAATCATTGAAGTTCACTCGACCATACCAGCTCATCTCCACTGACGTTGCCATGGCGTTTATTGGACTTGATAATCTTGGTTTTGGGCTTCTTCACCATCACCCGTGACGAGAAGGAGTCACCCCCTCCACGTATGTCCTTATGGGGCTGAGGAGGTGACCACGTGACCCCCGAGACCAGCAGACCCCGACACTAATGATAGAGAGCGTCCCGACACCAGTACCACGTGTGAGAGACTGACTTGCCGGCTGTCTGTGAGGGGCCTTATATACCCTCGGTTGCCATTTTTCCCGCCATATTTCCCGCCATTTTTTCCCGCAATTTTTCTCTTTTTCCACGGCTCAGGATAAATATTTCTCGAGACATACTAATGGAGAGGGGATATTCCAACCTGGTATATTATAATTACCATACACGCCTTCATGCCCTCCTCCCCCCCAAAAATAAATGTTATAGATACCATCGGAAATTCGTAAGCGTAGATATCAGCTGAAAATTGTACAAACTGGCACCTCGATCGACACTTAATTCCTGCTTCTGCGTCCGGTGGTGTTCTCGAAGTCAAGACGCTATAAACCTCAGCTGGAACATTACGCAATAATTACGTCACAACAATAAACTTCTCATCTTAAAAAACAAACCAACAACTCGTGATAGCAAAACCAAATCAATGTAAATCAAAATAATAATAATAATAAAATCTATGTGTTTGGGAATTAGGGAGCATCTAATAATTATATCAAGTCTCAGCTGGGTACAAAAATAAATAACTAAAGTAAGTGTGATAGTAAAACCAAATCAATGTAAACAAAAACAAAATGAAAATAAAAATAAAATCTGTGTTTGTGAATCTGTTTGTGAATCAGCTATGTCTCTCGGTACAATAATAAATAAATAAATACATAAATAAAATGAAGGTGGCCGCTGGCATTATTCCGAGAGGTCTTGCGTCAACCCGGTGGTGCCTCCCTCCCTCAGACAGAAGGATCAATAAAGTGTGTGTGTGTGTGTGTACTCTGGACTGGCCGCTGACTCTCCCTCCCCCCCCCTCAGCCCCCCGCCATAAATCACGTCACGTTGCAACTCACTCGTGTCAATTGAGCATCCCTCGTAGTAGGCACCTAACAGTAGTTCATACATTGTCAAAAACTAACTAACTATATATAACAAGTACACAAAAGACATGGTTTGATAAGTAAATGCCAGGAATTAACTTTATGCTACAACTAAGTAAAAAAAAAATATATATATATATATATAAATAAATAAATTGATTCCGTATTTATATAAATGACTAAACACCACAGCAGCAGCCAGCAGACTTTTTGTAAATGAACCAATGAAGTTTGTAAATAATTAAAATTTACAAAAAGAGTAACGACGCAGATCTACTAGCTATTACCAACACTGAGGTCATTATTTTGTTTATTGACCTATAATTGGATAGATCAGTGGAGTAGCAGCTCGACTCAAATTTACCAAAAAGAGCTTCTTCCCTTAATTAAGGACCCTAGCTATGATGTAATCAGAAAACTGGAGGTTACCGAGTCCTTCAAATATTGCCACGAAATACAACTTATATAGAAGGAGCTTGTTTCGTGGCACGGACAGGAGAAATCAGAAGCCTCCAATTTTTATACACAATCACAGGGCCCTTAATTCCCCTAGTGTATGTAATCCCGTGATGTAATGTTATATAAATAATGGTTTAATTAATATCTGGTATAAATGAATAAATTGTATGGTTTTACTGATTCCTTCAAACTATAATGTATATATATATGCTACAAAACCAACTGTCCCTTCCTTCTTTCCTTCCTTCAATATATTTCCTTAATGCTTGTTTAATTGTTTGTTTGCTTGCTGTCTCTCCTCTCTCTACTGTATATCTATCACCAATATTCTCCCTCATCCTACCTACAGGGTCTTCCTGGACTATATAAGGGAAAGGGGGTCTTGTTTTTATCATCTTAAAAAAAAAAAAAAAAAAAAAAAAAAAAAAAAAACTACCCGTACAATATATTCTTCACTCGATTCCCGGTACAGTTTTGGAGGAATCATCAGTAGCCTTCCAATTCCACCACCAGAGATTACGATACCCCAGTAAGTACTTTTATAAATTATAGCCACATTTATTTATTTATTTTATCTATTCTATTTATGTTTTTATTTGTTATTTATATTTTTTTATTTATTTTATTTATCGTGGGGAAAAATGTACCTATTCCCTACTAAGTCTCATGAACATTGATTAATACACATTTGGCTGTACATTCCTGGCAGTGTTTATAAATTGTAGATATATAAACACCTATGGCTGTGTACATATTTGGTGTATTTTGTCTTACATTGCATTAATATATATTTACCGAAAAAAAATATATATAATCAATGAGGGAGCACACGCAGCGGACTGCTTTCCTTCAGTTCAGTCGGACGGTTAAATTAGTTAAAACTGTGCGTGTATGGGGGGCTTAAGGGGTGACGTGTGAGGAGCAAGGACTAAGGGGTGTCGGGTGAGGAGCGAGTCAGCGAGGACAAAGGGGTGAGGAAGCGAGGGAACACCATGTGGAAGCAGACACACAAAATAAATCAAAATACACTTGCGTTAAAAGAATACTCCCTATAACCAAATAGTACGAAAGCACTCTTGAACAATAACTGAACAAATAACTTTAAGGTGTTGGTAAATCTGGAGCAAATGATTCCTCCAAACTATTTTCAGCAACAGAACACCATTATTTTTGTTCTTCAGGTCCTGTTTCTTGGCATACTTTGGAGGAATCAAGGCAGTCCAATATACCAAAAGTGTGTTACCCCTTAATTAATAAGTAACTGCTGACTGACAAGTAACTAGTCGTCGGTGTGTTTTTAACTTTAAGGTGGTAAAGATAAATGGTTCACTCAAGGTCACCAACAGACCCTTGCTTGTATTTCCTTCCACTTTATCAGTTCCTGGTTGGGAAAAAAAAGACGCCTATAATTCTTCAACCATTCCTCTGCTGTTGGTAACTTGGGCCCGCCAGCACAGACATAATAAATTAATAAGGCCCAAGCAGACGTACGGTTCACCACAGCTGAAATTCTTACACAGGCTATATGAAAAAAGAGAGTCATTATTCTGGAAATACTGAAATGAGTGATCTACACCAAGTGATTCTTCTGTGATTACCAAAACAACAAACCAAATAATAATGTTTTATTGCAGTTAAGTTTAAGCACACAAAATTGTTCTTAGTTATTTCTTTTAATGATCGACTGGCCTACACAAATCTTAAGTAAACAACATTTGAGCTTAGGCAATATTTTTGTAATAGTGATTATTTTATTGTCTTTAATGATAATGAAAATAAATAAATATATATTGATAGTACCGTTAAGCGCATAAAAATATAAAAAATACTACAATAATAATAATAATAATAATAATAATAATAATAATACAAAACTACATTTTCTAGTATTTTCCAAGACATTAAGAAAAAAATTGCCGATGTGGGTCGTATGTAAGAACATTAATTTGATCGTGGTGTTGACGATGGTGTAGTACTGGTACGATGACTCCATAGACAAACAACAGAGCCATCGTACCGGTACCACGCCATCGTATGCACCATTAACGTTCTTGAATATGGCCCTCGGAAATGACACAAGTTAGGGATATAAAAACGAATTAATTAAGCTGGTCATATTAATTAAGGGGGTAGTATACTTTCGGTACATTAGAGCACCTCGATTCATCCAAAATATGCCAGGAAACAGAGCCAGATGAACAAAAATAATGGTGTCCTGTTGCTTGGGATAGTTTGGAGGAATTATAGTTACTCTTCAGATTTACCAACACTGTATTACACCCTTAACTATATAATGTCCTCAGTCACACTACCACTTGCTAACTTGGGTACAAATGAACACACTTATTTGAGGTTTACATATAATATAGAAAAAGAGGGAATAAATACATAAAAAAAATTACTGAAGATACAAACCAATTCACTGTTACAGAAGACTGGGATGCTGTTGCAGAAAAAATACAAACAAACAAATAAACAAATTTAACCAACAATCCTTGAAACAGAGAAGACACACGATCGAGTCAATCCATCATGACAAATATGGGGCCGTATTCAAGAACGTTTGTGGTGCATACGATGGTGTGGTACCGGTACGATGGCTCCATAGACAAACAACAGAACCGTCGTATGGTACCACACCATTGTATACACGACGGATGTTCTTGAATACCGCCCATAACCTCAGTAATTATTAGGTGAAGGTGTTATCATAGAGGAGGTGGATATGAGGAAACAGTAAGGATTGGATATGAGGAAACAGTAAGGATTGGATATGAGGAGACAGGAAGGATTGGATGTGGAGACAGGAAAGATTGGATATGAGGAGACAAAAAGGATTGGATGAGGAGACAGGAAGGATTTCTATGAGGAGACAGCTCGAAGGACTGGATGAGGAATAAGGAAGGACTGGATGTGAGGAAATGGGAAGGATTGGATATCAGGAAATGAGAAGGATTGGATGCAAGGAGACAGGATGGATTGGATGCAAGGAGACAGGAAGGATTGGATATGAGGAAACAAGAAGGATTGTAATTGCAACTGCCGGGCAACTGTAGTACTGTATTATCCTGCATCCTATTTTTTTTCCCAAGATCTCCAAAACACAGAAAGTTGAGTGTGCCTATGTAGTATAAAGACCAAATTTGACGTCTAGAAATGTGGGAATTTTGATTAAGTTCATCGTCGTCATGCAAGTGTGATTTCTCTAGTACAGTTAGCTAGTTAGTTAGTTAGTTAGTTGCCGCAAGGACTTCCTACACCTCATTTAATACTATGTCCTGTAATGGTCCTGTTGCAGTATATCACTTAATGACCACATCAACTTGAAAACCATTACAGTTCTTCACTTAAAAGGACGACAGAACAATCCAACAAGTAAATACAATATACAGAAACAGTGTCCCTTATTTTCTCTCTCCTCACTTACAAGAGAAACCTTACGTGCCAACTATAAGTTAATGACAGACTAGAGTAGAAATATTACACTACTATAGTATCAAAGATTAAAAAGATTAGAATATACCACTACACTACACTACACTTGGAATTATACAGTATTTGTATGGTGTACATGAAGGAATGGTTCAGACAAGATGCAAACCTAAATATGACACTTGGAGCAGCATGGATGAAGTGAAAAGGAAGAAAGAAGACAGCACTATCATAGGCCTGGAGGAACCTGTAGCACCAATGGAGAAAGAGATAGAGAGAAGGGACTGCCAGCACGATGGAAACATAAGGACGTACAGGAGAAACAGTTGAAGATTAAATTGGGAATGGCTGTACTGTACTGTACATGTACTGTCCTTGCATGATGACCCAAAGGCAATCCCAACACAACAGACTCAATGTGTGACGATAATGAAAGTCATGTTCAAGTGCTTTAAACGTCTGTGCCAACATCCTACTCTAGTCTTGTATTTGGAGTGGAATTCTTAGCAGTTATCTCTATGGCCTTCCATCCCTACTTAATGGGGTTGCATGCTCCTTCAACACCAATTATGTACTGATCAATCAAATAACCAGATGAAATAACATGAGTTCAATGGGATATGTTCCTTGCCTTGGTCCACCAACCCACACTGTATATAAGAAAAACAACATTAATTTTTTTTAGAGAGATTAATATGTGCATTCACTGCAGTACAGTATCTAATATCATAGAGGTAATGTAAATACTCATAATAAACAAAACAATAGGAAGAGCATAAATTACTTTTTTTCCAGCATTTCACTTACCAAATATGGCTATGTATTTGGTCTCACATTTACCATAGAGTTGATATTTTTGCTTTGGTCTTCCTTGTACCCCTTCTCAAGATGACAAGTTTCACCTCTACAACCAAACTTTTCCTTATATACTTGGGATTCTGGGCTTAGCACTTTTATTACCATCACCACCAGCACTGCGCCTGGCTGACACGATCACTCCCCACACTCACATGAATGACTCGACAAACACTTACATGCACAGCACCACCACATGACCCCAAGATCACACTCCCCACACTTTTATTAATGACTCCACAAACACTTACACAGCACCACCACACTCTTCCATGACCACTCAAACACTTGGCACAACACTGATGATGACTCGAGGTAGATTACGGTGAGTGGAGAAGAAGATATCATACGATGAATGTTGGGTGAGGGATTGGGAGGAATGGAGGAAGGTCAGTATTGGAGATGGTGAGAGGTAAGCAGCTGTATGCTGGTAGCCATTGTTAAAAAAGACCGGAGACTTGGATACAAATAAACACTGTATAGTGAATGAGGGTTGTTAGAGGGTGCATGAGACACCAGTCGAGAGAAAATATGTTAGCTGACAAATACTGTAATAAAAAAATAAAAGAGGGTACTGTATTGTATCAAAATCTCAAAACTGAGAAGGCAGAAAATCAGATACTGTACTGTACTGTATAGCAGCAAATAATCTAATAAAGAGGGAGAGCCATAATCCTATCATCATATCCAATTTCCACCAGATGTACCACGACAGGATGTGACTACAGGTAACAGTTACCCACTCTCTTACTGATTGCATAGGAAATCGGACAAATACTGTATCTTACGCCACCGCTGAACAAAAGTATAGCAGACCAGAAACTTTCCAGCAAAAGAATATGAACCCTGTAATACTGGGACCACACGACTATCCAACAGTCAACTTCTTCGACTACTATAACAAGGAGATTGAATTTCCACAAGAATTTTGCTGTTACCAATGACTTACAGCCCAGTGATGTAACTATTCTATTCATCTCTGAACCACAAATAAATTTTCACAATTAAGGCTACAGTACAGGAAATTGGAGTGACAAATGTCAGAGTCCATGAATTATCTAGTACACGTGTTGAAGGGAACAGATATACAGTTGTGGTCTTGGATTTCTCTGTACTATACTGTTTCAATACATTTCAGTGTTTTGGGGAGCTTTGCCCAGAAATATCTCCCGATTGAAAATGGCAGCAATAATCAACAACAGACAGGTAGCTAATCCGACAGTTAAGAGGAGCAGATAAAAAGAGTCTACAATGGTATTCTATTATAATATGTACTGTATACTGTATTACATATAAATCTAGCTAGAGGAATGCAATAGTATAATAACCTTCTATTGCTGCTACATCAGGGATCCTCATCTAGCCTAAAAAATGGTTTCATCTAAAGAGGTAAAATACATTATATATATCCCTCAGGATTATGTGTATATACTGGGAATGTTCCACTGAGGGTCATATTCAGAATGGGTGTCCACTACCTTTCATAGAAACACAAGAAAATAAAAAAGAAATGAGTTGCTATACATGGGTGTCCACTAATCTCATCTAAACACAGAGAAAAATATACGATTTGCTCTACCTACAAACGGGATGAACTTCAGGACGACCTCAGACAGGCGGTAAAGTCGGTTCAATGATGCAACGCAAGTACCAAGATATATGGGGCACTTGGTACTGAAGTGGGACAAGAAAATGGAGGAATACCAAAGTTTATAGAGGAAGAGGATGACAGGACTCGATGTCATCCCATGTGTGTATATAACTCAAAATAATTTCATAACTATTTTAGTACAGTGCAGTGAAAGCCTTTCACGGCTATAAGTCCTTAAATTTCCATAATGGATTGTCTGGATTAATACAGGAGTCTGGCAAATTGAAGGAAAGACAGTCATGGTATATGAAATACTGTAATAATTATATTAATATTATTAATAATAATATAGAAATAAAAAGTACAGGTAAAATGCTTTTGATAATGGTGTCTGTGGCTCCTCGTCCAAAATCATCCCTTTTGACAGTATGGTAGAGCATCGCCATTAATACATTAGCAACCATAATAAGCGATGACAATAAGAATGATCTCCATGCATTCTGTACATGAAACATACATATTCATATATAAACAGTCCCCATGGCATCAACATCAAACGATTAATTAAATAAAGCCGACTAAATCCTGAATGCCACATTTTCCTCTCATATTTCATCATCATTCAGCCTGCTATTTGTTTACCTGCTTAAACCTGCTTAAACTACAATAACAATGCCATACATTTAAAAATGCTTATGTACAAAATGATAATGTTATGGAGAGTTGGACATGTTCAACCTTAACCCGGCAGCAGAGGCATCCTTCTGTACTGACCTAATTTTGTGCTTCAAGTGTGCAAGCTCAAATGAGAAACAAAACCGAAACTTACTCCATTTTTTCAGTGCCAGAACATTGTTGGTTTTCCATTTGTTTTTCCTTGAGAAACCCGTGATGATGGTGGTGGTGGTGGTCTTGGATAATTGGAATCTACTTAACTCTCCAATTTATTCCATGACACTGAACAGCACCGTATACAGGCACCTCCTCATACGGTGTTGTTCTTTTCTTTCTATTTCCCCTTTGCTTGCTGTCCCTCCTCTCTATCTCCTTCTCCCTTGTGTTACAGAGTCTTCCAGGCTTAGTGTGGTCTTCTTTTTTCATCTTCAAATTCTTTACCCACAAGGAGGGAATGCCTAAGAAAAACTGAGATGGAATGCTCTCCATGAATGAGAAGCTAAGGTAAGGTCATGGAATGGAAACTACAGTACAGTATTGTCCAAACTCACGGGAAACATCTTGATGAGCTCGCAAGTGGAATGAGAGAGAGAAAGAACAGTGTGGCTTCATATACTGGGCCCAATACCTCATAAGGCTGGAATCATAGAAAAAAAGGAGATGAAATGAAAATGAAATTGAATATAAACCAAAGAAAAACTTAAAGGTGGGAGTGAAAGGTAGTAAAAACAGTGAAACCCCTAAGTTCTTTCTTCTGTGTGTGAGTGACTGTAAATATGCACAGATGATACAGACGAGAAAAAGGGAGAGAGGTACTGAAGAAAAAGGAGAGAGAGGGAGAAGAGATGAATAAAGGAAGGGAGAAGCAGAGGAAGGGCAGAAGGAAGGAGGATGAGAGGGAAGGGATAAACTTTGATGACTTCCCTTTACAGTATTGGTCACCCTACCAGTCTGTCGAGAAAATGTACAGTACAGTAGCTACACCACTACATCAAGCCAACCTTATATATATATATATATCATATTATATTTATATACTATATGTATTATTCAAAATTCTTAATACTATGCCAGTGATTACATTGACCGACAATAATATAATTATGCATCTCCCTGAAACGCAACAGATAATGTGGTGACTTGGAGACGTATCCAAGAACATTGATAGTGTTGACGAAGGCATGGTAATGGTACGATGGCTCCCTAAACACAGTACAGAGCCATCGTTGTACTGGTACAGTGGCATCGTCAACACCATGGATATTCTTGCACACGGCCATTAGTGCGAGTTCCGATGCACATTGCAAGAGACTTATGTTGAAACGGACAAATCTTCACACCTTAATTCTACCGTCCTTAAAAAGTCAATCAAATATGGAAAGAAGTAAGATTAACAGGACATTATTATATTGGCCAAACAGATTTTATCACTCATTTTCAGTGTTACTCTGCTTTCCCATCAGTGAAAAGTAAAGCACTCACATTATAATTTCCTCTCTCTCGAAAAAAAATATTTATTATCTGTATAATTCATTTTAAATGTATACAAAATTGCCTTCTTCAAAAAAATCTATCTGAGGAAATTCATATGAACAGTCACAGGCAAAAGTTGTCACACTTGTTCTATTATATTCCCTCACATTAAAAGTTGTGGGGATTTTCATGAACTTACTGTATACGAATGAACACAATTGCAGTATAAACATTAAAATTTTCCTTTCCAAAATGCAGGATCTATCAAATAACTAGCTATGACCAAACGAAAAGCAGATGGTGAGATGAAACTTATGACCTTGGCTGTACTAAAATGTTTTTATGCCACTTGCCCTTATCTCAACTGTCACCTTCATGAAGAGAAGAGGAAGAATGAAACACCATGTTCGGCCTCAAAGACCCTGTTGCACATGGGAGGAGAGAGAGAAAGGAGAGCAAGCACAAAGGAAATTGAAGGAAAGGAGGGATAGTTGAGGAAATGGAAAGGGAGTGACAGTTGAGGAATGAAGAGGGAGTGGTTCAGGCCCTGTCACCTAACAAGTTCCATCTTCCTGCTGTCCCCTTGTTGACTGTACTATCATATTGTGGTAATGGAAGGTGGACATTTTGACACAAGAAAATGGGATGAAAAGCCCTAAAGTGAAGCGCACCTTTACTTCTCACAGAGGGCCACCACTACCTCTACAGTATGTTAGCAATGTTACTGTGTGCATTCCTTATTCTTAACATCAAAACTTCACATAAAGATATAAGAAAGAAAAATACACACATCACACCTTCCAAAAGTCATATCAAAAGTGCAACAAGGTCCTGAACGACACACTGGGTCTCACTGCTAATTGTTGGTGCCAGTTGAAAATGCAAATGTCCAATTTCTCATTTTTTATATTTTTATTTTCCCCGGCTCAATTTTCTTTTCTTCATGGTATTTTATTCCTTCCATTTTTGTATTCTATAAATGCAGGTCATGGCATACTGGAAGGTTACATTAAAACTTACAAAAATGGTACAAAAATCTCTGAAAAAGGAAAGCCATTTGACCAGTTTTGGTGTACAATTGACAGAGTATGCATCTAAATGGCAGACATAATTCTGAATGATAAAAACACCAAGAATTCGCTACTTGACCTCAATATTACTACAGTTTATATATTTTATAAACCTGCCAAACATGCACTAGTTGGGTTCCTTTACAATTACTGTACAAGTGCTTCCACTGACTTTCATCACCATATTATTACAATTTTTTAAATTTATTATTAGTGTGATCTCTTCTTTTACACCAAATTTACAATTGAAGCACTGAAATGCAATGAGGGTTTGCTGCATTTTTACCAACTTAGAAAATGCAATCCTGTCAGAACTTGCTAAAAAGAACTTACACAATTGAACAGCCAAGAAATCTCTAACTCCGTTTATCCATTAACGTGAATTTTGTGACAGATCCCCTCACCCTCCTTTTTTACCAGTGAAAGTGGAATTAGTTTACAACTGCTGAGTAAGAACCTGACTGCCATATGTCACTCTTGATTATCATGTTATCAATGTACTGTATATTCTCAGAGCTTTCAACCCCAGACGGCCTGATGTCAGATAATTTACACCTTGTACTAAGTTCATTGGTTACATCACATTCTGCACTGTATATTTCATGTGTATTCTATGTCAACACTTAGATAATAGATGTACAGTGAGTTGAACTGACTAAAACCAAATCATTTTGTTGTTGGATTGTAAAATTACTGAAGGTTAAAAACAATTCTGTCTGAGAGTTATAGAAGAAATAATCATTTTAAAATATCTGGAATGTCTTGTGGAGTGTCATTTGAAGCCATCACAGTGGAGTGTTTTCTTTAAGGGGGTATCTCTTGTGGTTAAATTGGAGGCCAATCGATTCCACCAAACTGTGCCACAAAACAAATCCCCCATTCACACACTGAAGGAGTATGTTTCCTGTCAGTCATAGTTTGGAGGAAAATCAGTTGCCCCCCAATTTGACCACACAAGAAATTACCCCCTTCACACTTACTCTCTGGAATGGAAACAAGTACACAATCACTGCCAATGGCTTTGCGTCCCAGCGTAAAATTGCTCAAAAAAAGTATTCTTAAGGAGGGGTTCAATGGAAGTGGACGTGAACAGTACGGTTTGAGAAGGTGTAAAAAAAAAATAAGTCGGTTGTGTCATATGCTTAAGCATGGAATGGTATGGAATGGTGAGGATATCGTTTTGAGTGATTGTATATCTCCGTCATCCTGTTTACTTGTGCCTGTATCATTACCACTGCCTGTCCCTTCTATCAATACAATACAATAATGTGAAAAAATAGTACGATAATGTGAAAAAAAACTACTACAGTACCAAGCCATATAGGGCATTTGGTACGAAGATGGTACTGTACATGTCCCTTCTATCAGTGTGTGCCTCTTCCTGTACATCTTGGTGTGTGTGTGTGTGTGTGTGCAAGTACATCTTTTTTTGTTTGTGTGTATGTCTATCATGTGTGCACCTTTGTGCATACAAAACATTCAAGAAGCTATATACATGTAATACCATAACTGGAAATATCACAAACCAATCAGTAAATTAATGATAACATCAGTCCTTTACCAAACATCTCAGTCTAGATCTCATAACAGGGCACTTCTTACAACTAAACATAATGCCTCCTGGGGCAAATTCACTCTTTGCAACTCAAACTGTACGCTCCTGATACCTCTCATCAATGTCAAACTGTGATCCCAATTAACAGCATTCTGTAAATCTATAAAACTGGAGAGTGAAGAAACTTTCCCACCTATTTCTAAGACTAATTATAAACTCTACTAATTGAAAACACAAGTAACTTTTGCATCAATATCATTTCATTATTTTGAAGACTCATAAAAAATCTCAAGCGGACACCCACTGCGTCCTCACACTGTACTTACTCTACACACTATGAGAGCTCAAGACGTAAGTTACGGTACTTAAAACTGCAGAATTCTAAATACCAATGGTTTCTATATAACACAAATATACCATCGCCTTATCAATTCAATATATTAACACTTGTTTTCCACTGACATGATGCACTGGGATGAGTATAGGCATAAAACATGATGGCAACGGCCAAACAGCCTCGTTCCACTGCTTGTGAAGTGTACGGTATTGATAAAAATGAGATGCCAAGGTACACCCACCTCAGCACTGCCCTCAGATGAAGAAAAAATTATTAAAGTACGTTTTTCTGTGGTTGACGGGACATTTACCATCAACTGCAGGAAAAAACACAACTGACGTGAAGCACACTCGCCTCACAATGACTCGTTAAACAGACAAGACACCCGATTGTATTAACACATCCAGGGGTTAAAAGAAATACACCTTGATGAGGGCAAAATAGACTCCCCAGGCCATTAGAACCCAGTGGCAGGAGAAGACAGGGTTCTCTCCTGAGGTGATCTTGCGGGCAAAGTGCTTGAAGGTCTCATCTAACAAGATCACCGGGAAGGAGATCTTGAGCACCGCCATCCATTGTGCAACTGACAGCGGCTGCACTTGGAACACAACCTGAGGGACGCAAAGGGTAATGAATAATATACTGAAATCTTGAAAGTGTAAGGGTAATGTTTAATATGCTGAAATTTTGTGAGTGAAATCCTTGCTTCCTAAGAGGTAATTGGTGCTGAAACATAAATGAAAAGCATTTATAAATCACTATACACCTATTCCCTTAACAGTACACACTTTTTTACACAGAGGAGGGAAAGGACAAAAGCCAAGAAGCAGACTTTATGGAACCATATTATAATTATACTATGTAGCCTAAAGTGACTACCTTCTGGTACTGTATTTAGAACAATGAACTATATAATTCTTAATTTTTCTTGGTAATACCCAACTCATATGACATAGTAAAATGTCTGGATAGATAAATGTTAGTACTCACGGCAAAGAATTTGATGTAGAGGATGAAAAAGTGGAGAATCATTGAGAGAGCCATGGCCAGGAGGAGCCAGATGTTGTCCCAGGGTGGCATCACCAACAGTGACTGGTTTTCAGACAGGCTGCAAGAGAGACACAAACAGGAAAAATCAAATACAATTTAAATTTAAATATACGGACATATATATACACGTCATTCACTAATGTGGATTGATGCCTTTCCCTTTATGGGTTACAGAAACTTTCCCACAAGGGCTGGGCAAGACAGAAGAGTATAATAATTCCATCTCCACCTCATTTGGAAAAGTTTTACTGGGGATTTTCATAACCATCCCAAAGGGCATGACTGAGAGTTTACTAATAGGGTGTATGGAAGTGAGAGAGGCAGACCCTCAGTCAGATGGGTGAACAGGGTGGGAGTATGTGAGGTAGAGAAATGTGAGTGACAGGGGAGGGCTACACCGAGCAAGGAGGGTGTGTCAAGAATTGCTAGATTCAAATATCTCTTGCAGACCTTGAAAAGCTGAAGGCAACTCATCACAGCACCGTATCCTAATTTCTAGGAAAACAGTTAATTATATTAACTTTTTATATGCATATATATAAGGATGAATGATAATGGCTGACCTGTTTAGTGCATTAAGCATCTCAATGGTGACAAGGACGGAGAGAGCCATGGTCATGGGAGCAGTGTGACTGAAGATAACACAATCCAACCCCTTGAAGTTTGCAGGATCATTGGGGCAGGACAAATGGTGGGACAGCTGGTAGAAAGTGACCTGGGGGCCGGTAGGGTCATACATGAACCACCACGAGGCAGCAAACACTGTGGCCACACCAACGTATGTACCAATGGCCATGTAGCGAACAAACAGCCAGCCGGATATGAGGGTCTCATCACCCTTACGTGGCTTGTGAAGCATAATGTCAACATCAGGAGGGTTGAAGCCTAGGGCTGTTGCAGGTGGACCATCAGTTACAAGGTTGACCCACAGAAGCTGGACAGGGATGAGAGCCTCAGGCAAGCCAAGGGCAGCAGTCAGGAAGATGGACACCACCTCACCAATGTTGGAAGAAATTAGATAACGGATGAACTGCTTCATGTTGTTGTAGATGGCTCGGCCTTCCTCAACGGCTGCCACAATGGAAGAGAAGTTATCATCTGCCAACACCATGTCTGATGCACTCTTGGCTACTGAGGTTCCTGAACCCATGGCAATACCAATCTCAGCCTTCTTGAGAGCAGGAGCATCATTGACACCATCACCAGTCATGGCAGAGATCTCATTTTCACCCTGCAGGTACTCTATAATCTTTGATTTGTGGAATGGCTCCACACGCGAGAAAAGCCTGGCCCTCATGCATGCATCCCTCTGCTCAGCCACAGTAAGTTCATCAAATTCCCGGCCAGAATAGGAAAGTCCAGCAGTGTCCTCATCCTCTCCAAACACACCAATGCGGCGGCAAATGGCCTCAGCTGTTGCCTTGTTGTCTCCGGTGATGACAATAACACGGATGCCAGCGTCACGACACCTCTTGATTGCATCACGCACTTCTTTCCGGGGAGGGTCCAGCATTCCTACTACACCCACAAAGGTCATGTTATTCTCATATTGATGGAACTTTGCTGAGTCAGTGAGGTCCATCTGTTGAGGAGTCAGAGGATCATCAATGGTAGCCAGGGCCAGACAACGGAGAGTGTCACGCCCACTCCCATACATCTTTGTCACTGTCAGGATCTTCTCTTTGGCACCAGGTGTCAAGGGAACCTTCTGTGTACCAACTCGGACAAAGCTACACCTTTCCAGTATGCCTTCTGGTGCACCCTTGCAGAACATCTTGGAGCCAGTACCCAGTCTGGTGGGCTTGAGGGGAGTGCAGAAGGAGGACATGGACTTGCGGTCACGGGAGAACTCCAGGGTGAACTCCTTCTTCCACTTGGTCTCTATATCCTGTTTGCAGATGGTGGCGGTGGACCGGCGAGGGATTCCTACCTTAGACAGAGAATATGGGTTGATTTTCTCTGCTAGCACAATGAGGGCAGTTTCAGTAGCTTCACCAACCCTCTCAAAAACATTCTTGAATTCATTGTAGTCGATAGAAGAGTCATTACAAAGGCAGGATATTGTGGACAGCTCCTCTAGTCCACTAAAATCTGAGCCATTAACTCTGTTTCTGTTAAGGAAGATGTCTCCGATGGGTTCATAGGTGGAGCCAGTGATCTCAAACTCAAGCAGACTGCACTCATTCCCCTCAACCTTGTCAACAATGAACATACGTGAGACAGACATCTGGTTGGTGGTGAGAGTGCCAGTCTTGTCAGAACAAATGACAGAGGTACATCCCAAAGTTTCCACAGAGGGTAGAGACCTCACAATGGCATTCTTCTTTGCCATACGACGGGTACCGAGGGCAAGACAAGTGGTGATGACAGCAGGAAGACCCTCAGGGATAGCAGCCACAGCCAAAGCCACAGCAATCTTGAAGTAGTAGATGGCACCCTTGATCCAGGAACCACCGTGGGCCGGGTCATTGAAGTGGCCAATGTTGATGGCCCACACAGCAACACAGATGACAGAAATGACTTTGGACAGCTGCTCACCGAATTCATCAAGTTTTTGCTGCAGTGGAGTCTTAATGTCCTCAGTTTCTGCCATCTCAGTGCGGATACGTCCTGTGGGGTAGGATAGAAGTATAACATATACAGCACACAAAACATGATTAAATCCTTCCTTCACTTACACAGTAATATACACATTACACAACATATAAACTCAACATCATGCCCACACCTTACTCATCTTAAATGTCTAAATACAACCTCTTTGAAAGAGATCTAGGAGAAACCAATAAAAATATAAGGCTTCGTACAGGCTGTTGGGTTTACGATGAGGGGAACATGGACGACAGCAATTTTTTAATCATATACTATATATCTATATATCTATAGCTCTGACGCCTCATTCCCTCCGGGAACTCTCCAGAAGGGGGTGGCCCCGACAGAAGAGTCTCCAGTTTTCCCTGTTCCAACACTCCCTCCTTACTGTACTTGGTCAAGCCCTTCTCTGCCCCTAACGTTTCTCTACCTTACGTACTCTTCCACTCTGTTCTAACACACCCTCCTTACTTGGTCAAGCCTCCCTCTACCCCTCATGTTTCTCTCCCTCACACATTCTTCCACTCAGTTCTGCCATCCCACACTCAATACCAATTGCCATCTCACTCACACCACATATCTCATCCCCTTCCCATTATATAGAGGCACAATAATGGCTCTCCTCCAATCCTCTGGCACCTCTCCCTACCTCCAAGCTAATGTGCATATAAGCAACACCCTCTCCACCACTACCTCCCCTCCACATTTCAACATTTCTGCAGTTATCCCATCCACCCCAGGGGCCTTTTCCATCTTCAACTTTCCTATTGCTTTCCTGACCTCTTCCTTCCCTAGCTCTTCCTGCACACCCTGACTCCTACCACCTGCATCTATCCCCACGCATGTCACTACCACCTCCCTTCCCATCCCTTCATTCATCAAATGATCAAAATGCCATTTCCATACCTCTTTCACAGCCTCACTTCCACTCACAGTGACTCCATCCTCTCTCTTCATTCTTACACTTTTTACCATATACATCCAATAGACATCTCACACTGTATCAAAGATCCTTCTACACTCTGTCCCACACTGTACCAAAGATCCATACTGCACCTAAGATTGTGACTCACCGATGGAAGTGCCGAGTCCCGTCCCCACCACAATACCGAGAGCCTTCCCGGTGGCAACGTTGGTACCCGAAAAGAGGATATTCTTCTTGTCCTGAAGGGGAAAAAACAAGTCACCACACAAAAAATTTCAATATGAACCAGAAAGTTAAAGAGTGGCTTGCCAACATTAACATTCTGTACTGTAGTTTACTGTATTCCTATCTGCAATATTTTATATTTTCATCTTGCATACTGTACTTATTATTTTCCTTCAATCATGTCAATTTTTGTTTTTCTTTTTTTATATATATGCAGTAAAATGAGCGCATGGTAAAATCAAGTGGAAGAGATTAGAAAGAAAGGAATATATAATGTGGTTGGCAAGCAAGCAAAATTTTCTTGATTTCTTAACACCAAAATCATAGTGATTAGTGATCAAGTTCGATAACACACAGACATAATCCAACTGATATGTCCACAGCCTGAATAAGTTAAGTAAGGCAAAGATATTAATATCATTTATAGTATATTAAAAGAACTGTAATAATTTAAATACCCATAACTGGTTACTGAAATATATATATATATATTTTAAGTAAGCCAAAGTAGTCCCTGGAATACAATAAATAATTTTGTAATAGCCAAAAGTCAAAAGTCGTTGTTAAATAAATAATGTTCAAAATCATTCAACATTAAAAAAGCAATGTACAGTAATAAATTAATTAGGAAACTATTTAATGAAAAATTTCTAGATATTCAAAATACTGAGACTAGAGTATTGAACGATTATTCACCATGCTGGTAATAATAAATATAATAATATAAACATAACATGCCCTTTGGTTATTAAGGTTTACTTAGCATATAATGAATGTGTGGCAATATAATGAGAAGGCTGTGTAAATTCTAACACATGTACACAAAGAAAGTGAAGCAATGAAGAGGTAAATGCTCAAGGAAACATCTGTACACGCTTGAATCACCATAGTTAAGCAATATCTCGGTATATATACAATATTACAGTCTTGTTGAAAGAGCAAGAGGTGCTTAGGTAAGAAATTTAGACTTTTGCAATGGCCAACTGCTGTAGGTAATTTCCAGCAAGGAGCAATGTTACAGCCATATTTGCTTAATTGACAAGCTGGGAGGTGAAGAGCATTGTTTGTTTTGGCCAAATTGAAGGGCTACGGAGTCCTGTAATCCATGCCAGGAAACAGCCCATCTCAATATGAATAGGGGGATCTGTTTTGTTATAATGTTTAGAGGGCTACATAGACTCCCAAAACACCCTCAACAAACAACCACCTTTCATGTAGGTGATGGAGACGCCTCCTTCACATAAATAAACCAGAAAGCAGAGTGCTAAGTCTTTGGAGTGAATCATACATAGTTCTATCCCTTAAAAGCTCTCAGAGGCAGCCTGGGCAAACATTCCCTCACACCAATACCGTAGAAGGTGGACGGACAGTCAGCAGCGCATGAGCCAAGTCAGAAACACAAAACGTTTCTCTCACATGCAGTCATAGAGGAACGCGTGACCTTGAGGCCGGTGGTAAGAAAAAAAAAAGAAACAGACAGTAAATAAGAACACTGTGGACATGACATTGAGAGACAGAGCAGCGGAGCATAAAGTGATATAATCCTCATGGTCTCTCTTATAAAAGGGACCATTTACCTGTATTATGGCACGGGCATTTAAGGTCCCATCCTTGTCTGTCTGCTTGTAAATTGAACACACTCGTAAATGCTCCTCAAATGTCCTATGGTATTGTAATCAGTGAGAACAGTAAATCAAATGTTAGATTTGTAATGAATACCCATCTTTATCACAAAGGCTACCTATTGTATCACTGGAAAGCAACTAGAATCTCTGCTTAAAAATCTATGAACCAATACACAACCAGATTTGGCTATTTGCTGTAACATACCATACCTCTTAAAGGGACCCAAGTCAGACTCATATTCTAATATCTTCAAAAAGTATTCTAAGACTGACTACTCTGGGTATACGAGTATACCTCACTAGGGGGTGCTGGGGTCTAAAACTGGGTGACCTTACCCAGTTCATCTAAATTATCTAAATTAATGAGGGTTGGCCAATTACACCTCACAGCTTACAAGACCATGACCAAAATGAGGATCAAATATTATAAGGATGAATAAGATGATGATAACAATATGACTGACCTGATTGACAGCCTTGGGATCAGGAACAACTTCGGTGTGTTTGATGACAGAGACGGACTCCCCCGTGAGGATGGACTGGTCCACTCGCAATGTAGTAGAGCAGATTTTTATGAGTCGGATGTCTGCTGGGATCTTGTCACCAACTGCACACACACACCACAGACAGGGAAGAAGGAGAAATGTCTGACAATAATTACAGTATCATAAATATATACCATAATCGAGAAACCATGTCCCCAAGACAAAAATATCATTATTTAGACCCTTCAGAACCCAACTCAGTATGGTATATAAATATTTTCTGTGTACAATAAGTATTTCAGGTATTTGTGATTTTTCCAGTTCATCAATAACATTAACACCATGACCTACCAGACACCTCAATGATGTCTCCTGGTACAATCTCCCTTGCCCTGATCTTCTGTACGCCTTGCTTGTTGGTCCGGATTACCTTTCCCATCTCTGGCTCGTACTCCTTCAGCGCCTCAATTGCAGACTCAGCATTACGCTCCTGAAAGCCAAGACAGTCAGCTGAGCCACAGGTAACATGGGGATATGACACACAAACAATGTTCACAGGTCTACTGATGAGATAAGAAGAATATACCTATTGTCATGGTTTCAACCATGGCACCTTATACCATATTAAAATTAACCATTTTTAAATTGTATTCATCTTTGGCCAAGCCCACCATTTTCTAAACTGTGACCTGGGATTAGGCCTACATATAACATATTTCTTAGTTTATTTACAAACAAACACACCGTTCTTCCTTGTTTGTTCCTTCCCTAACTACATACCTGCCACACCCCTACAATGGCATTGGCAATGAGAATTAGCAAAATAACAAATGGCTCCACGAATGCAGTTATAGTCTTGTCTCCTTCCTCAAACCATGCCAGAATCTGCAACACAAACATTTCTATAAATACACAACATGAGCAGCATAATCAAGTTAGGAAATATTTACAGCACAACCTATTAAGTATATGTACAGTGTATGTATCTATCTAAACTTGTTTTATCCTTTGCAGCAAATATATTATAACTGTATTCTCTCAGTATAAAACAGTAAAGTGAAGTTTATAGTATTTACAGACTATAGGAAACTTTAACCTAGTTAATCAAATACCAGTAATAAAAAAAACAGCACCGTACAGTTAAAAAAATAATAACTTACAAATGAAATGATAGCAGCCATGAGGAGGATCTTCACCAGGAGGTCATCAAACTGTTCCAGTACCAACTGCAGGAGACTCTTACCCTCCTCAGCTGGCAGTTCTGTCAGTCAAGGAGAGAGATACTGGTTGGAAAGTTTGGTATCAAATATTAAATAGGATTCTTTCCATCTTACCCACACATCTTTACTATTTTAGATCAGATGTCTGTTTGGCTGGGCTATCAATCCCCACCCAGTCTGAGAGACAAACCCCAGAACCTATCAGTTTGAAAGGCAAGTTGACCACTATGCTATGGGAACAATATGGGACTGATTTGGTTTTACAGCCAGAAATCTATTCTGACACCAACCCTTCCTATTTTTATGGAAGGATACGGTTGTAACCAGTAGTGAACATTTTCACTACCCATTGATGGATGGGTGAAGACCAGATGTCTGAGTGGATTAATAGTATCAGCAGCTCTCAGTGGATTGTTTACCAGATGTCTGAGTGGATTAATAGTATCAGCAGCTCTCAGTGGATTGTTTAATTAAAGTGCTTCCTTCCATCAAGATAAATCTTCTGGTATTAAATTTGAAAAATATGCAAAATTTGTGAACTGCTATTAAAAAGTAAAATACAGTATTATACAGGCTATCATTACATTGTGACCAAAACACACACACGCACAAAAAAAAAGTATTGCAGGTATCTTATTATCATAATATCTTAATGACAGTCTGATACCATCAGATAACTTTAGTACCCTGTACTGTACTAATATTGTACAGTACCTCCAAATGTTAACCTAATGGACTCCTACTATCTTTAGGATATCTAATCAATTCATCACTTGTGTTTTTCTTTTTGCACCACTTTACACCTTCATACCTTTACTAGCTTGGAAAGGTTTAATATTGTGTAATCAATTTTAATTTTTCTTTCAAAAATTTTCATCTTACACTACAATTACTTTATGCTTTTAATTCAAAAGTATCAAAAAAGAAGTCCGCCCCTTCAATTTAATTACCGGTATAAGTAATCTCATCTACAATGTTGTTCAGTAGACTCTCGATATAACATTAAAAAAAAAAACATACTGGGTATCCATCATTTCATTTTCTGCTTAGTCTCTCATGTATGGGGAGAACCTATTTTTGTTAAATGAATGGGCTACTAATTCCTCTAAACTATGCCAGGAAACAAGTCACCTCAAGGTGGGGGATCTGTTTTTGTGACATAGTTTGGAGGATTCAGTAGCCCTCCAATTTATATACAAAAAATTTAAGACTGCACTATAACTAGCTTCTGCTGTAAACTCACCATTAGGTCCGTACTTCTCCTGGCTGTTTTTGACCTGGGTTTCTGTAAGCCCCACATTGGGCTCCACCGCAAACTGGGTGAGGACATCCTCGTAGGAGTAAGTATGGGCGTCCTCCATTGTGTCTGTGTGTATTTGTTCTCACTGTTGGGGGAGTCACTGCCGTCCCTCCTACACTTGATGCCGATACCACCCACCACTCTCTGCAATTGAGTAGGGCTCGGTCAGTTATTATTTAAGGTTAGGTCCCGGTAGTTTGCCCTGGTTAGGTCCCTGTCGTCTGCCCTGGTCCAAATTAGGTTAGGCTCAGTCAGGTCAATTCAAGTTAACTCTAAAACATATAGATATTAATTATTTAATGCATTATTTATTTGTTTTGCCCCTCTATCTAGCCTCTTTGAAGGGGAATCAAACAAAGTAAAAAAAATGCACTGCTGCACTTATATTACAACATATAAAAACAGGGAATGATGGATTATCCCCAAAAAAGTTGGGAATAATTGTGCTTTCCATTTCTGTGGCTCTTAAACCATACAATAAATGTTTTCCAAACTTTCTTGGACAAATCCATCATTCCCTGTTTTTATATGTTGAAATATAAGTGTGATAGTGCATTTTGACCATGTTTGATCCAACCTCCCCCCCCCCCCAAGGGGCTGGATTGATGGATGAAACTAGATTGTTGGATAGGTGTGTAGGAGCCATCTTTAAAACAAAGCATTTTCTAACACTACCAAATCACTTAAACTACAGTATAACACACCACAAAAACATATGGATTACCTAGGATTGTGTATTGTCCAATAGTAATGTTTTACTGAAAAATGTCTCTAAATGATTCTAAACAGTGGGCAATGTTGGTAGAAAATCTTTACTAGTTAAAGGCGTGATAGTAAAATTTTACCATATATATAACTTGTGCACCTCAGTATGACTATCAAAGTCTCAAATTGGCTGTAAAATATGAGATGTGATGCCATAATGTAAGTGGAACACACCGGCAGCTGTACTCCAACCCGGCATTACCCATTACACACCCTACCTCCATTTTAACCCCACATAACCTATATATTTCAACCCCATGTGGTGCCCTTCATACCCTAGCACTCACAATGGGTCTGTAGTGATGCCTGGACCAGTCTACTCGTTCACTTTCCTGACAAATACTATCCGTCCAATTGCCACTAGACACGTCCAGGGCTGTCAACAACAAACATGTGAACGAACACTTTTCCTCCTCAACCCTCAGAACGGCACACAATTAATGTCATGTTTTATACATTATATATTAATCATTTACTTGTTTTGTCCCTCTATCTAGCCTCTTTGGTGGGGGAAGATCAAACATGGTAAAAAAAATGCACTGTTGCACTTATATTACAACATTAAAAACAGGGAATGATAGATAATCCCAAATTAAATTATTCCCAATATACCACACCTGCATGGGCACATCTAAAAAACAAAAAAGTCTATACGTGTATATTTAAATGTAATTATGGTATAGAAACATTGTAAAGATGTGCTACTATGTTCCTCCAGCCTCAATGTGAATAGATATAATTTAGTTGTACCGTTAGCAGATTCTATTATATTATATATTCTATCGTTGAGACTTGTGTGGTGTATTGCAGGTGTTTGTCGATTTAAATGACAGCTATATTTGGTCTCCAGCTCCAACAGGATATCTGACTCACGGCCATATTCCTAGTCCTTTCAGCTCTATACACGAGTACTAAGGAATTACATCATATCTTATTCTCATGAAAATCAACAATTTCTAAGTAATCCACTACCCAGAGCATGTGCCATCAAATTCACAACTAAAAATTTAATTTCTGTGAAAGTTCTTTTATTATTAGACTTAGTATGGATAAAAAAAATATATATATAATGTATTAAAATCATCGTGCAAGTTGATTCGTCCACGTAAGCATAATCAAGAGCACCACTGTAGTACCATGTCATGCTGTTTCATCACTGTTTCGACCACTATCAAGGAAAACGTTTGACGCAGGGACTATCATATATTTTTATATTTAAGGATTGCTCACTGAATGACACTGATTATTTATTAGTTTAGAAGTATTGCACAGTCACGAGCACTAATAAGTATTCAGTTGTGCTTTGAATATCTAGAGACAGTGAATATATGAACAATAAGATTTCCATTGGAATTACTGTTCAAATTTAAGCTTCAACCAAAGCTGTATACTTAATAGTCCTCGTGACTGTACATTTCACCGAGATTAAATAATACATACACACCAGGACCATGTAGTGATTGTAGTCTCATGAGGGTGTAGCAGACACCCACGGCAGACAAGTCTCACTCTCTACAAGGTGCTTGCCCTCTACAACCACAACCCTCGCTTACCTTGCTACTGAATCCAGGAATTACTAGCTAGTGTGAGAACCAACCCTTGTAGCTATATCAATAAATTGTTACCATGTACAATCGAGTCTGTTCACCCCAATAGTAACACAACACCCTGTTGTTACAATTGGTGACCCCGGATTCAGCTCGTTTACACAAGCTACAACTACTCCACTCTACGTCCACATGCTACAGCCACTCCACGTTCACGTGCTACGACTTCTCCACACTGCGCCTACAAGCTACAACTACTCCACGGTGTGGTGCTGAAGGTATAGCGGTTAGCACACTCGCCTGGCACGCGAGAGATCCCGGGTTCAATTCCTGGGTCAGTGGAATTGTTGGACAATTTTCCCAGCCTCCTATGTCCCTGTGCACCTAGCAGTAAATAGGTACACCTGGCTGTAAGAGCAAGGATAGTATGCTACCTCGTAGGCTGGGGGAAGATGTGTTGATGACTGAGGGAAGAGGTGTCAATGTAAACTACCCAGCACACATTGGTGAGGGAAGATGTGTTAATGTAAACTACCCAGCACACATCTCAACTACCCAGCAACACACTGGTGAGGGCTGGTTCTATCCAGAAATGAGGAATCTGGCATCCTCTACCACACCCTGGCCTGCTCTGTCTGTCTCTCTTACTATCTCTCATTCCTTCTGGGTAGCTGACGAGATCGCCTGATTGGGTGGCACAACAAGGAAGACTACAGACGGTGGGCTTGTTGGCCCGGGGATACATGCCTGTGAGCCAGCAGTCCCCTCGTCTGCTGCCTTCGAAGAAACAGATCTCACTATTATCACCGTGACTCCCATTTGGGGGTCCGAGCATCAGCGCGGTTTCGGTCAACCAGACTCAGGACTGCTCGGCCAGACAGTCTGGGGTACAACAACAACAACTACTACTACTACTCCACGGTATGTCCATTTGCTACATCTACTCCACGCTACAACTTCTCCACGCCACTACTTACAACCGACGATCGACGCCTACAACTCCACACTACTGGTACGTTCTACAACTTCTCTATGCCACTACCTACAACCTACGATCAACGCCTACAACCCCACTACTGGTACGTTCTACAACTTCTCCATGCTGCTACCTACAAGCTACAATTGACACCTGCAACCCACCACAACCTCCACAACGTTCTACACCACCACCAACCCCACTCCGAAGGTATTTCCACACATACACCTACACTTTACAACCCCCTTTTTTGTGTTCCACAATACCGTTATTCTCACCCTCCCCAGTGTTAACATTACTTGCCCACCAGTGTCGCACCCCATATACCCGTGTTCATTTTACCCCCACCCTCGACCACATGTAACCTCTTACCCTTTACAGAAACGTGGCACTATACACGTTAATTTTTGGGTTGATTTGAAAGTCAGATAAATTCTATAAAATAGTTCGTATTGAATATACTGGCATGTGGACGTCTGTATTCCATAAAATGTCCAAATGCAAATCTCTAAAATAAGTTACAAGATTGCAGCAGCATAAAATAAATATGACAACTTACCCAGAACTGGACTCCAGTTGCCATCTTCTTAAATTACTGAAGAAGACCACACTGGAACTGGAAGAAAACAATGTAGCAAGAAAGAGAGAGAGAGAGAAAGAGAAAGAGAAAGAGAAAGAGAAAGAGAAAGAGAGAAAGAGAGAGAGAGAGAGAGAGAGATGGGGGGGGGAAACAAAAATAATAGTTGGAATGGAGGGACAACTGAAGAATTGGGGACATCATATTGAGTTTCCATTGTCTGCACCCTCTTCACAGTCGAGGGTCTCAACTCTGATTCATCTCCAGCTGCTCATGATATTGCCGCATCCTCAATATACTTTCTACAGTGGCTTGAGGCGGCAAGGACCATACTGATCGGGTAATGGCAAACTGTGACTGGTCAATGGTGGACACTATCAGGGCATAGGAGTCTTGTAGTAGCCAATCTGATGCTGTACAAGGTAATGATTTCAGCTGTGGCCTAGACATTCCCCATTAGCTATAAGGAATATCCATTTCCTTTTATATCCAACCTAAGATATCAAGTAAAGGTGTACACACAATTTCCGCAGTCCATTCATCGTTTTCAATCCAGTGTCTACCCAAAGTTCAGAGTTTCACAATACTGTACATGTATGTATGGAAGCATGTGTAGGGAAGGAAGGGAGAGAGTGATGACCAGACCGGTGTGTGAGGGGAGTGCCAGGTATATAGAAGAGGGTGGAGGGACATTTTCTCCCTTTCCAACACATGCTTTAATACTGTGTAACTCTGAACCCCAGCCAGATACCCAACTGACAACAATGAATGTACAGTACTACATACTGTATATATATGTGCGACTGTATATTTCCCACAATTTTGCCCGGTATGTTACAGTTGCCTTTAGGCATCTTGATCCCTCTAAGAAGGTACAACATTACTACTGAGGGGAAGGTGTAATATTACTTTGAATACAGAGTCCAAACCTCAGTGATTTTAACTTGAGAGGGAACAAGATGCCATATTGCTCTCAATCTTCAAATTGCTAATCCAAGCAAATTAATGCTGGAGTTAAGAACTTTATGCATCAATGGCCAACACGTACAGTAAAATGTAAAATACGTTACAAATTCAAAACAAGTTTAAAAAAAAAACATTAGTTATGCTGGATGTACCATACACAACTATGGTCCTGGATATAACACTAACATTACACTTGTCACTTAGCACAGGCCCAGTAAAGACTTTAGTTTGTATGATGATCAATAACAGAAGCCTGAGTAAACATTTGAAAGTCTTCAGCAAGGGACTGAGTACAAAATAAAGTGGTGGATAGAAAAAATTATTGGTGATATTATCAAGGGCCTACTGCATCTACTCATTTATCACATTAGTAAAACTAAACTGCATAAAGTTCATTATTTCAAATTATCCAAAAAAGAAAAGCTAATGAAACACAAATATTTTTATATATTTTATTCTATCATCAACAATAAATGAGTGTGGGTGTGCGAGGTGTAGCACAGTGGCACTGTTCCACCACCTCGCACTGCTTGTTCTTGTTCTTCACAGTGTTCTTCACTTGGTGCTCTGGCGGCGGACCCAACATTTGGCACAGACACGGGACACTTTTTTTTTTGCTGTTAAACGGCTTTGCTTCTGAGGGCAAACTTCGCTAACAGTGTTTATATTTTTCAACAAGGGAATCAAAATATCTAAGTTCCTCTAAGTCAAATGAAAACACAGGTAAAATGTACAAGTGTTCATCCTCGGCACAGTGTTCTTCATATTGGCCAGAGTTGATTGTGATGCTGAGAGTAAGCATCTCTCTCTGCATTGATTAGCCATATACACTGACTACACCAAGAGGCAAACAAACAAACTGTACTATGATGCTTCCTTCCCTCCTGAGCAGACAGTGTGGCCTCAATGCTTCACATGAGAGAAAACCAGATCATTGGAAACACTGCTTCCCTTTGAAGACAAACATTAGTCCTCTCAAAACAGAGGACTGTCAACAATGTATTTCTCCAGAGGCAAGTACAAAAGCAACACTGATTTCCTCTCGACATGAAACTGCTGGGGATGGCGGGGAGGGGAGGAGGGGCACAGAGGGGTGAGATCTCAACTGGAGTCAACATGAGAGGAGGGGAGGAAGGCTGGCTATTATACCTCCGTCCCACACCCCCTCTTCTCACACTCCACGTCCTAACTCCACTGTGCCACTCGACCCGCTGAACGAACACACACAATGGCTGGAGATCTTTACAGCAGGTGTATATTTTTGTGCTTTTTGACCCGCTGAAGCGACGATGACTAGAATCCTTTGTTTGCAACGGCACTGATGATGGATGTGTTGTTTAGACCCACTGGTGATGGTCAATACCACTCTCCCATCTTGCCCGACTGCCAACTTCACCTACACCGACCAACGGCTGGAGTTGTGGTGGCGGATAATGATTTCCTTGTCTCATCCGCCCACACGGTTTGTTCGTTGACCTTGGGGGGTGGGGGGCGGACGTTTCTTGTGGCAGTGTATCACAGGCAATGCAGGAGGGAGGCACTGACGTCTAGTGAGTTGGCCACAAGCTGGGTAATATCTACAGGCTTGGGGCAGTGGAAGTGGAGGAGGAGGGGGTGGTGGAGGACATCTGCTTTCTATAAAACATCTCTAAGCTGGGATTTAATGGAGGAGATTTGGGGAATGGGAGAGGGGCTGCTGGGCTTCTTGTTCTCTTGCTTAGAATTTGATATGAATTTTGTCCGGTACTGCAAGGAACAGCCGTATCATTAGAAAACTAAAGGGTCAAGAACAGACAGTAAATGAAGGGAGAAAAATATTATAATAAAGATACTAAGTAAGAAATATGAGATTAGAATACTGCACTACCATACTAAATAAAGAAACTATGAAATATTGCAACATAAAATGGGCTACAGTAACAGCTAGCCATTAGACAAAAGAATTATAAAATAGTATCAGCAAGCTACGTTTTCTACCAAATATCTATAACGTGCCAAAATCTAAGAGCAAGAAAGAATTAAGAAAAAACGGAACACAGACATCAAAGAATTAAAAAAAGAACTACTAAAATCCGAACCACTACTGTACCGAGATGGAAAAAAAAAAAAAAAAAAAAATACTGTATCAAAGACAGACAGATAAGAGTAAGAGATGCAGAAGATTCTTAGTAGTTTCTCCCAAAAAGATGTTAAAGATAGTAATTATAAAAAACGAGGCTACTGCTACAACAAATCGAGGGGTCGGGTGCCTGAGGAGAGTGTGTCTGCGATGATGGCACGACGAGTGTTTGTTTGTTTCTTTATTTGTTTCCCGCTGCTCTCTTCTCGCTTACTTAACGGCTGGAACCACTGTGGAGGGGAGAGCGGGTAGGTATGGTTAACGTGGGTCCATCAACCGAGAACTCTGTAACACATGGTGCATGCATTTTTTTTCTTTCTATTCATCCTGGAGAAACTGGACTGGTTCCCTGTCATTAAGTTACAGTATTTTACATTCAATACTTTAAAACATATATATATTCATTACATTTACCATAACCATTAAGAACTGAGACAAGGGAATCAGTTCATTTCCATCAGGTAAAAAAAAAAAAAAAAAAAAAATGCACATTTGATTTTTTTCCAAGACTGCTGATAAATGTCCACAGTCCCAATGCCATAAAGGTTTGCCCTGATTGGTAGAGGCTCAGCCAATTAGATGCAGCATACTTATATCAGCTGTAAACATTTACCTTCAGCAAGAAAAAAAATTCATTTATAGGTCACTTACACATCAAGTTTTCCTGCCCAGAGTAAATGTACATAAAGTATAGGTTAACTCGCATACAATACATTTTATACCCATTAAAATTACCCTACACACACAAAAAAATTACAAAAAAATAAACACCCGTGGGCAGGACAGACCTTTGATGTGGAAGAACCCAACCAACAGAGAGGCATTGGAAGTCAGGAAGGAAAAGAGTGTGTGTGGGAAGGGGTCTCATAGCACCATCCAGTGATATAAATAGGGGCTTAAAATGAGGGCTAAAAGTACATTCCATTGCAACAGGGAAGGGGTCACATATATAGCACCATTCAATGATATAAATTAGGGATTCAAGTACATTGCAACAGCACGGCACTTGACAACATGCATGCCACCAGCCGTATAATCATGCACATTGGTGGGAGGCCTGTGATGGGACATGATCTGAGCCAAACCCACCACTCATAAACACACCATCTGCGAACAAACTGGTTGGTTGGCTGGGTGGGTGGGTATAGTAGTACATGATATTTGAAAGGGGAAGGAAGGCAATTGTGGGGGAGGGAGGGTGCACAGTGTCGAGATATGAACAGAAGTTACTTTATAAGGGAGTCATCTGTTTGGGGTATATTCACAGGAGGGCTACTGATTCCTCCGAGCTATGTCAGGAAACAGATCACGTCCCTTTACAAGTAGGGGATCTGTTTGTTGTGTAGCATAGCTTGGAGGAACCATTAACCTTCCCAAAGTTCCCCAGTATATAACGACTCACTTAATTCACAACATCAATTTAGACAAAATCAAAGTTTTACAGAATCATCAGTCAGTCTGGAGTTAACATGCATGACTGAGGAAAAAAAAAAAAAGGGGGGGGGGGTCAAGATTTTTAAATTGTTGTGAAGAAGGTCATGCACAGTTTAGGGGAAAGTGACATAAGGTGCTTATTAATTTTTCGAGACAGTGTAGGTAATAATTATATCAGACTGCATGCCTGTCTTGGAATGTAATGATCAATATTACCCTAACTTGAACAAGGCAAACTGAAACTAAAAAAAATGTGTTGGTGAAATAATGTGCAAAGCTAAATTATGTAACACTGAACTAGTTTAATAATTTTGTGAATTACATCAATAACAAAACATAAAATATATGGCACATTGAACTTTTCATAGAAGTTCTAATTTTATCAGAAAATACATGACAGAATATCAAGAGTTATTATGGATTTTTCAGACTACTATATTTTAATGGACTATTGCACTACAGACTATTTGCAAGGATGAGTTGTGGATTTGCCAGTGACGTAAAGCAACATTTAATATCCTACAAATAGCACTGTATTTCTGGAACTAAGTAAAGCAAAGAAGTGTAATAATAATAATAATAATTGATAAAGACTAACTAACATTATATTGTACTGTAATCACATTTAAGGGATACTCTCCTGATGATAAATTGGAAGGCTTCCGATTCCTCCAAACTATGTCATGAAACAGAATAATAATGAGGTCGTCTGTTTCCTGGCATAGGTTAAGGGAATCAGTAGCCCTCCAATTCACCAACAAGAGAATCTCCCCTTAAAGAGCATAAAATATTGTCTGCAAATTGAAAGGTACTGATTTTTCCTAACTGTGCCATAAAAAAAAAAAAAAGTACCTACTGTAGTTTGCTTCTTGGCACAGTTAGGGGGAATCCGTAGCTTCAACTTTGCCACCAATATATTCATAGCCACGTTAACGACTAAAATGCAATTGAAGCAGCAAGCATTTTTTAAAGCATGCACGGCGATATAAAGCTTACTGTTCTCTCATTCACTGCTAAAGGGGAGAAACATTTGATGGTAAATTGTAGGGCAGCCGAAACCTCCAAACTATGTCGCAAAACAGATCCCCTGTTAGTAACACTGGCGTGATTTGCTTTGTGGCATAGTTTGGAGGAATCAGTAGCCCTCCAATGTACCAAAAAGATATTCCCGATCCCCTTAATCGACATAAAGTACCCAACACGGACTAACTTCCAACGAGGTACACATTGTCGGTTTTTCTGTGGCTCACGGTAAAATGTCCACAAGCTATATCATTAACCCTGACCCTGATTGGCTTAAGCAATTTAGGACCTGAGCATGAGTCAATCGGGTAAGTGGTTACGATATCAGTTGCAAACTTTTATCACCTTGGCTACAGAAATAAAAAGAAAAAAAGAATGAGTTAAGAGAATAATATTGTACTTTTGCACTATTGGCAGGAAACGAAAAAGAAAACATGATAGTTGATTTGTAGAGCTCTGAAACCTGACAACATATAGCAAGTACAAAACCGCTCAATTCCCACGAGAAATCTTTTAGACACGATGCACAAACTACTACAGTACTTAATATAGTATCCCTAAATGGTTAATCTACTTCTATGATCTACCACAACTAATGTACCAACCCTAGAGTGTGAGGTTAATATGATATACTGTGTAGTTTATTGCATTACAACATCACTATACTATACTGCATTGTTGTGTTTATAGTGTTAGTTTCTATATTAGTTAGTGCATATAATATCACAGTTTGGGTTTGTGAGAGTGAGAGGGCGTGTGTCTACAGGTTAGGCAGGTCTATTAAATTACTACGGAAGGCTTCTAGGACCAAGGCTTTTCTAAATTCTGGCTATAGTGCCTTTCAAATATATATATATTTTTTTTACCTGGCAAAAATGTACCGGCTCCCTTATATAGTGCTGTATTAAATTTCTTCACTTTTTGATGAATATGAGGCAACCCAAGACATTATGTACACTAAATATTTACACAAATAGAAACAGTACTGTACTCGTCTACAACTTATGAACACTGGAGCGTACAGTATGCCAAATATGTATCTAAGCTCGTATTACTGTGAGGGAAATCGGTGCACTTTCGCCAAGATAAAAAATAAAAATATATATCTGCACTGTATGAGTAGGTAAGGATGGGTGGAGCTGTTGGAAAACTTACTGTCGGCAACCTGAGTTATGGCTGTCAACAATTCATTTTCTGCCTTCCAGTGCTGAGGGAGTAGAGGGCGAGGATTGTGATTAATTTCAGGTGGTACTAAGGGCAACCTTTGTGTGGCTGGCAGGTAATGAGGGAGGGAGGGAGGGAAGGAAGGAGGGTGTGTGTGTGGGAGGGAGGTAATGGGGGAGGTAGGAGGGAGTTGGAAAGTGTGGGAGGGAGGGAGGGAGGGAGGGAGTGTGTGTGGGGGGAGGGAGGGAGAGTGTGTGTGGGGGGAGGGAGGGAGAGTGTGTGAGGGGGGAGGGAGGGAGGTATAAGTGGGTGGGTGATCACAACAGAACACTATGGACTTTCTGCGTATGTTGTAGTGAAGGGGTGGATGGAGGGCTTGTAGGAGAGGGAGAAGAAAAGTTAAGATAGGATACTGCATTGGAATTATAATTGTTTGGGAACTAAGGAGTGGTGGTTGTTGGGAGGTAAAAATATGTGTGTGTATTTGTTGGGATGGGAAATTGTATCAAAGTTTTTTGTAGAGAAATTGTATAGGGAGGAAGATACAGGTCAAAATAAGGGAAGGGAGGGAGGGGAAAATATTTAGGGAGGGAGGAAGGGAGGGGAAAATATTTAGGGAGGGAGGAAGGGAGGGGAAAATATTAGAGAAAGAGGAAGGGAGGGAGGGCCAAGCTAAAGGGATCACTCAGTTACCCATTACAAAATCTTAGTCCAGACAATAATAAGGGTCACACATGGGGAAAAATACCAATCAGGGAACAACAAAATAATAATGCAGGAATGTAACAATGCAGAATGGTGTCCTACCATGATTTAGTTTGGGAATAAAAATACAAGTTACCCAGATGCTCAGGAGTTGTTTCAGCCAGTCATATTTTTTTTTTTGGTTAAAATTAAAATTGCTATAAAATAGACTAATTTTTATACTAACATACTGTCCATTTGGTCAATCCCAAGTTAGTCTAGATGCCAAACTCACACTTTTGTTTCTGTTTGCTAAGTTCCTCATTGTATTTCCATTAAGAAAGCCAAGACAATTTATGTAAAAATGAAAAATACTAACAGTAACTCTGTTGACAATTATATAACTACTCAGCATTCTGGGTAAGTACAGTAGTTGAAAAGTTTATCATTTGGATGGGGATAATATTGGGTAGTAAGGGTTCATCAAAGTCAAAATATAGGGTCAAAATTCAAGCAGTAAACATATCCAGTACTGAGGTATAAAACACACTTGCACAACAATGTATATACAGCACTGCATATATAAAATACAGGGAGAAAACTGGTAAACAACAGGGAGAGTATTTAACTGTTCCATTGTGCACCAAGTCTCTTGCTCTTAGGGAAATACTGTACTCTCATCGGTAATGTTGAGGGCTGCCGATTCCTCCAAACTATGCTATACAAAACATATCCCCCATACTATAGTATAGGCTACTAATAGTACAGGTTACTGGGGTTATCTGTTTCCTGGCATAGTTTGTAAGAATCACCATCCCTTCAAATAAACCACAAGACATGACTCCCTTCACAATATCAACGGTAGCCAAGAGAACAAATATGACAAAATAAACTAGTCTTGTCATTGAAGGAGAGTCTATTGATCAGTGTTTACCTCCCAAGTGTTAGGCACCATGCATCTATCACCCGATCTGATTCAATACACCAATATTGGCTGTGGAAATTTACACCTCAGCATTTACAATTACCTCTGCCTTGGCTACAGCTGACAACAGTGCACAATAGAACAATGACAGCAGGTTATAGTGGATACAACTTTGTACAACGGCATTACACAAGACATGCACGGGACAGGGCCGGACCGAAGGTGACAACGCTCCACGGGTAAACAAAATACTGTACCATGACCCAGTAAAAAAAATACTATGACCCAGTAAACAAAATATCATGTACCAGTAAACAAAACATCGCAGACGGACCGACATCTCCTCGTTTAAACATTATGCTGTACCACGAAACAGTAAACAAAATCCCACAAACGTACAGACATATACTGTACTTGACTCCGCGGCTACACAAATACAGTAATACAGGTACCATATTCCAGTATACAAAGAATCACGAACCAGAAAACAAAATATCGCAAACGGACCAAGATACTAGACACCGTAGCTAATAAATAAAATAAAACCATGAAGCAGCATACAAAATGCTGTACTGTATGTCTATATTCATGAACGGTATTTAAACTAATTTTTTTGCTATAAGAGATATAAAAAATAGAACACGATAGAGAGGCGAGAGTGATTTCATATTTTCATTCATTCCCTAGTAGTCAATGGTACACCGAGATGTTTAATATGGTGAAGAGCTATTTAATACAGTACTAGGCTACTTGATACAGTACTGAGCTAATTAATATGGTACTGGACCATTTAATACGGTACTGACAGACGGATTAAAGCGTATGGAAATCTCGGCACACCGTAATACAGTAAGTCCAAAATTGTCAGCAAAAACGACTGACAATATAAATGCTGTAATAACAAACACTAAACCTGCTACAGAATTCAAAAAGAGAAGTATTAACATATACATACATTAAAAAAGCAATATATAAATATCTGAAACATAGAACAGATAAATATACAGAATAATACAGATAAATATACAGTATACAGAAATGTCCACTACAATGAGCATGCACAAACATTTACGTATATACACCTTTCTGTATCCCGCCCATCACACTATATATATATACATACAGTCAGGGATAAAAGTTGTACAGTTTTCCTCACTTTCCACCACTCGGAATAAATAAATAATGATTGCACAGACACTTTTACTTGGAATTTTTGAAATGACAAGTGGCATTACTTGTACTTTTTTACTACAGCACACTAATTTATTCTTCTTGTTGACTGGAAGCACTTTGGTTATCAAAACTTAAAACTGTTTTATTTGAAGGGAAATGCGTTGCCTCTGCATTACCTTGGTTGTTTGTTACTCGATATAATTTGGAGGAATCATTAACATCAATTCTGCCAACAATATCACAAGTTCCATTAACCCTGAACACCAGCATGAAGATTTTTATATTTTTTTTATTAATGCCAGGCAAGTTTATGGAAAAAGGGAAAATTCCACAGTCCAAGAGTAGAAGTAAATATTGTACAAGTAAATCTAAGTATTGTATATCAGTAAAAAGTCTCTTAGTCATTGAAGGGAAAAGGAAGATTCGGTCCAACTTTATTCCCCGACCACATATCTGAAACATACACACACACACTTCTTTGTCCATACGCAAGCATGCACACACACACACACACACACATACACATATGCACACAATCTCTCTCAAACACAAACACACACATACATACACCTTACTACAGTACTCTACAACAGAAAACACGGATGGCTTACCTCTAAATGTCCGTGTGACTGGCTGTAGGGAAGGGTTAGTACCACTACACACTAACACTGAGATTTTAGTACTCAAACCCCACAATAAAAAAATAAATATATAAATAAACAGGATGAACTAGGGACCAGTGGTATTAATAAAACGTTACCAGGGAAATAATAAAGAAGATAGGAACGATTAACTTAGACAAGACACAAAGTATATATATATTTTTTTAATTACTGTATGTAGTTTCATAACAATGGTTTATTATTTTTCTTAACAAAAAACTCAAGACATCACAGTTCATGAAGGAGAATGAGGCATGTAAATGGCTTGAAACAGGTGAACAACAACATACGTGAGACCAGGACTGTGGGCATCTGAAGCTGACCACCACCAGCAAGACATCTACAACAATACATTACCCACACAACTAAGAGCTTCACCTTTTCTTTTAGTCTAGAGTTTACCAGTAAAAAATATATTATAAAGAAAGAGCAAGGCAGGTCGAGCTCTGATTCCCACACGTCCTCTTAGATATTATACTGACAACAAGTTACTTGTGATTAACCAACACTTTCCACTGACTGTACTTCCAATTATTTAATACTTGACATGTACAGCAATGATATGACAGTGCCTTGAGGTGCTTTTGAACAAGTAAAATTTGATCTTAAGTATTAATAATTGTTCACATGTGCCTTCCCACTTAAGAGGTCATAAAAAATGGTAGTAAAATATTGAACAAGTTGCATAAGTTAGTCCTGACGACACATTTCTAGAGCTGCTGAGACAACCACAAGCCCGGGAAAAAAAGGAGCAGCGGAGGTTTTGAATACTCCCGCCATGATCCTCCTTCCCACGCGTCAACAACAACAACAACGTAGACAGACTCAGCGCCATTCAAAGCATTGCTGCCGCCTCTCCCTTTCTTCCCAGGGCTTGTGGCAATGGTAACACCAGCATCAGGACTGCACTCTGTTGCTGTCATTCCCACTAGGGTGAGGACCAGGGGCAAGAAAAAAGAGTCACAGGCTGGACAGTAATCATGGTAACCACATACTGTTTCTGGAAATAATGTGGATTTTTCTTACCATAAATTTCACAAGTCCTGTGGGTTTATTCCTACTATCTAACCTGTGACTTTTCTTGCCCATGGTCTCTAAATGCCAGCTGTCCAGACATTCTCTAAAAACCAGTTAGTCGCAAAGCACAAACAGTACTCTCAGCAACTACCGGACTATTCCCTAATGCTATGGACAGGAGGGATGAGGATGGAATGTTGGGGGTGAGGGGGAGTGGGGCTGGGGTGAGGGTAAGGGAGAAAGGGAAGAATGAAGGATGTTGTAAAAAGGAGATGGTCTTGAGGAAGGGCAGGAAGGAAAAACAAAGATTGGAAGCAGGGAATGGCAGGGACAGAGGGAGAAAGAAAATAGGGAGTAGGGGAATGGCAGTTGGATTATTATTATATTTTATTTTTCATGATGTGAGTTGATGGGGTTATTCTATGGTGAAGGTGTTAACTACTATAACCAACCCAAATGTGGCCTTTTAGTCACACACAAAAAAGGTATATGGAATCATTGTTGATAAGGGAATTAATTGCTTTGTTTTGGAAAAGTGGTGGGCTACCGACTCCTCCAAACTATGCTGGAAAACAGGCTATTTCAGTATATTAGTAGGGGATCTGTTTTGTGGCATAGTTTGGATGTATCAGAGACCACCAACTGGCCCACAAGAAAACAACAACTCCCTTAAGGTGGGGGTGTGGGTCAGGGGTTGGGGGGTGATGACTCCTCTGATCCTAAAAGCTATATATAAGTATAAAACACCTATGATAGGATGAAAATATTTCTGTACGTTACCGGGAGGAAATTGTGAAAAAATTAAATAAATTGGAGCGTACAAAAATTCACTGACTGAAAATAGCGCTAGGGTCATTAAATACTTACACAAAAAGTTAAATATCCAGTATGTAATGTGTACATATATTCAGAATGTACTAATTTTGTTGTGTGTGTCTTCCCAGTGTCCTACAGCTTTGTATAAATCCCAAGAGAGGACGAAAAAACATGAGTTGTCCCTTTAATTAAGTTAGGTACATGAGAGAAATGAGGCAACAGGAGTGAGATGATTTGGTCAACTACTATTGAGGAAGAGAGGAGTACATAACACTCACAATACTCACAACTGTTCTTTGGTGTGAGTCTTGAGACAGGAGGAGGGGGAAGGGGGAAAACAAAGAACTGAGGAGGAGGACAAAGGACTAGAGGTATAGGAGCAGGGAGGAAATTAAGGGACCAAAATATTGATCATACAAGAAAGGCAAAAGGTTCGATATTATATCCCAAAAGATACAAGGAAAAGGGAAGAGTATAAGTTACAGCTGAACTTTCATAACTCCCGAGTTAAGCAACATAAATATCATACTTATCTCGCTCTTTTTTTACACAAGTTAAAGAAAGGAGTCAAGAGAATTAGATAAACAATGGATTGACTGAATGATTAGGAGAAAACACTAAGGATAGCAATTGTAGAGGTTGAAGTGGTGGGGGTGGTAAGGTGCTGGAGAAGGAAATAGAAGGATAGAGGATACGCGAATAGTGAAGGAAAAAGAGGAAGGATGGTAAAAGAGAGACAGCACAAGAAACAATATTAACTGAAGAGGAGGAAGCATTGTACTGTATTAAGAAAAGAAATGAGAGGTACAGTGTATATGTGTTGGCTCTCCACACTGGAACTGGCTGTTGTGTCCTGGATGTTTTGGTGTGGGATAAATACTGAGGTTAACATAAGACAAGATGAAGGGAGAAAGGAGTAGGAATATAGAGGAATGAATGTGAATGAGTGATACGGAAATGATGATGCTGTAGTGGTGTAACATCTAGCTTGGTTTATATGCTGGCAGTGGAAGTGTTGATGAATGAGAGAATGATATACTTAGTGAGATTGGAGGTAGGAAGAGACGAGGAGATAGAGAGAGAGAGGAGGGACAGCAAGCATAAAAGGAGAAAAAAAGAAAGGAGGGACAGCTGAAGATCCAAAAGGGACTAACACAGGACTGAAAGATGAACAGGGGAAGAGGCCGCCTGGTGTGGAATGAATATAAAGAAGAGGATGATTGTCTGTATGGGAAGTACATAGGAAGTAACAGATTTAGTTCAGTACACCATCCAAAATGCAACCCTCATAATACACCCTCATAAATGCAAGGTCTGGGTGTTGACGCTGTGGTAAAGTGGTATTGGTAACACTCAGGTCTTTCATTTTGAGCGTGAGGGTTCAATCTTAGGGGGGTAGTACTGGCCTATAAATATTTTGCATGTCTTTCTGCATTTGTGTGTTTGGAAGTCCTTAAATTGTGGTATGACTTTTATGTGGTGGTGGGTGGCGAAGGGAGTGTAGTTGCCAATGCACTAAAAAAAATATTCATATACTGTATATTATTGGAGGGAGTAGGGAGGAAGAGAGAGAGAAAGAAAGAGAGGGAAAGGATAACTATAAGAGCTACTATAGAAGAAAATAAATTAAGACAAGGGGGTGAGAGAAAGAAAGGGGAAAGGTAAATTTTGGGACAAGAAAAAGACAAGAGAGAAGGAGGCAGGGATATCAAGTAATTTCACCACATGGAATAGGTTTGGTCTGGGATGTGACTAAAGGGAAGGAGGGGGGAGGGGGGCCCTAGCACTATCCATTAGCTGTCTTCTATTGATAATATCCAACTATTTTTAAAAAAGATTATGCAGTACATTATAATATTATAGCAACACTAATCAGAAATCTTACTATCAATACTGTATTTAGCCTGTAGTAGTAGCAGTAGCAGCAGTAGTAACCTTCTTTGAACTTGATAATACTGACTTGAGAGGTAAGGGTGTTATAGTATGGGATGATGAAGGGAAGGGAAGGGAAGGGAAGGGAAGGGAAGGGAAATGGGAGCCTCTGTTTGGTCATACACATTATTTTCTATCGTTGTGTCATATCAACGGTTTCTGGTTATTATTTATCATACTCTTTAACTGACGATACATTTTTAAAGGAGTAGTTTGCTGTGAGTGAACTAGAGAGCTATTGATTCCTCCAAACTCTGCCAGAAAACAGATCATTTCAGCATAATATAAGTGGGGGATTGTTTTGTGGGATATTTTGGGGAAATCAACACACCTCTTAATTTCCCTAAATAAAACAACCCCCTTATGAGCCATAAGGATATTAAGAATATACTTGGTTTGATTTTCCACCACTGACCACCATTATACTGTTAACATTCACAGACAAATCATCAACGTATTGAGAACAGTTTCGGATGTCAACAAAAACTGCTCCATTTGATTTGTTTACACTAAAGACAAATTTTTCAGACTCATCATCAATATATTATTTAAAGTCTGCATGTCAAAATCTTTCTCGTTGACACACACGGTCACACACGCAATGATTTATTCATGGGAGAATGCACTGTCTTTGAGCCCAACTTTCTCGAGACTGGCTGATGTTTTTTTGAAGTACTCCATACATTTTCCAAATCCATTATTAATTTTTTACATTTTGACTCTGTGTTTCTCTATGAAAGCTCAAAACTATTGACAACACAGGTAATAAAAAAATTCAGAAGACCTAATGACAGAGGGTGGGAGGGAGGGAAGGGAACACTGTTATATCTTACGGGCTACAGGCACATTTGGAAGAGGAGGGACGGTGGTGGTGGTGGGGAAGGCTAGAAATAAGGGCTGGACAAATAAATAAAAGTGAAAAACTATGATGAATTTATTCTTTTTAATATAATCTACTCAAAAGAGAAACCAATTAATTTTGTTTTTCTTTTAAAATCTCACATGCAACCAACTCATTCTCAGAGTGTATAAATAAAAACTGTCTCTCAAAAGAAAAAAAAATACTGTATACGGTAAACTGTATATCATGTAGTACAATGTGAACAGGAGTAAGGGTATGCAATGGGCAATGGAAAACAAGGTAATAAATTAAACTGGAAAAACTTAATGGGTCTTCTCAGAACTTAGAAGTGCTAAGATGTTGTCAACAAATTCGAGGCTTCATCTTCCTGCAGACTAATGACACCAACCAACTAATGTACCTCGGCAATGTACAATACAGTCCTCACCAACTAAAGTCCTGTCTTTTCTCTCATCTATTGGTGAACTCTGGGAAACATACACACAAACTAGAGCAGATAAATATGCCTTCAAGAATGTACGAGTCTCTGCTTTCTCAGTCCCGCAGAAACGACAACTGACGACGGTATGAATCTAAGAGTCGGCCAACAGAGAGGTGATGACCTTACATCCCAACAAACCTGTTTGGTGGCAAGATCTGGAGGAATCTGTAGCCTCTAAAATGTCAACAACATTTATGGCCTTTAAAGTTGCAACTTTTAAGGCAGACATACAGGTGTGTGGGTGAAAGCAACTGTAAGGTATATCATAAGAGTGAAGGAAGTGATGAGAGAGAGCACCATGGATTGGGGAGGGAAGCACGTATGTACAGTGTCAGTCTAAAGTTCCATCACCTCTTTGGCATGATGGTCGAGAATGTCGTGAGTGAGACGTGATAGCTTCCTCTGACTGTCGTTTCAGTAGTTGACAGAAAAACTGGATTATCAATCGTGCCTCATTCACGACCACATCATTCTCAAAGTTCACCATCGTACCACAGTCGTGACAGAACTTTAGACCTCAATTGCACAAGGGTAATGCATCCTTGTTCTCACCCAACAAAGAAGACTTGAAAGAGGAGTGGAAAATGAGGTACTCTAGAACATTAAGGGAAAGTAAGATTTTGTTAGCTACAATACTTGGGGATTTTTGATTCTCTGACCTGTACCATAAAACATACAAACTATACTGCTGTAGTCTGTGTCCTGGCACTGGTTGGAGAGAATTTGTCATCTCCAAAATGTTATGTCCCTTAATTAATTGAAGTCTGTGACCCAATTGCCTTAGCAAGTCTACATGTATTCCTTTAAATAATTCTAAAAATTATAGACTTGACTGAGGATGAGGAAAAACCCTCTCATTCTATAAATTAACAGCACAAGTTGTATAGATTGCACCCACAATTCCTTAGTAAATGAAGAGAAAAATATAATAACATTACACATTATCCATTGCACATTTTCCACAAGTTAATAATACAAATCAGGGTGACCTTAGTACAAGGAAAACAACTACAGTACAGGGTAAAGGAGAAAAAAAAAAGAACACTGTGACCAGCTACACGATGCAAAGTTCGGGTGTGTGATTCACGGGGGTTGGGATCAGGAATGGTCGGGCGTCGGGTGATGTTCATGACCAGTACGACGGCTCAGTGTTTTAATTATTTTGTGTCTGTGGAGCCGTCGGCCCGTTTGTCGTCACTACTTGGCCCATGACTATTCCCGCACATGGTTGGTCTGTAGTGTCTAATAGGGGCTCCCGTCAACATCGAAAGAGGAGGTAAAGGTTCATGGATATCACACAGGGTGTCCAGGACGGCAGGTCAGACTTTGGGCCACTTTGGGGTTAAGTCCAAGGGTAGGCTAGTATTATTCAACTACTTCTTTGAGGAAAAGGTTTTTCTGGGCTCAATTCGTATTACACATTGATACGAATTAAGAGACAAAAAGCCTTTTCCTCGAAGTAGTAGTTTAATAATATGACCTCAAGCCAGTCAGGTGTGCCCCAGTGATATCAGCCGCGAACACATACCTTTGCTAAATGGTGATCCATATATGGTTGTTTCACAGGAGCTCATTTGAACAGGTAAGAAAAGGAGCTCAGAGGTGAAGGGGTGGGATTTCATTTGAACTGGGAATAGGGAGATGCTCATTTGAACAGGTAGGTAAAGGAGCTGCTTCATTGAACTGGGCTGTGGGTCAGGGAAAGGTCGAGAGCAAAAGACATAGAATAATGGGAGGCAATTTAGTAGATGGGTTGGGGAAGAGGATATCAAAAAATGAAATCATTAAAAAACACTCAAAACTTTTAAAAACAAAAAGATTAAAAGAACACACGTTTGTTTTATCAGAATCTTGAAGGCAGTGTTCCAAAAATGGTGTACAGTACCAAGATATTAAAAACTGGAAAGACATATTGGCAGGGTACTGAGAGGGATTATAGGGAAAAGGAAAAACAATGTTCTTAAGTATCAACAGGGAGATGTTTTAATGTACAACCTGGATCCATGAAGGGATTTATTGTTTACACACACTCATGCATGTTGCTGTTTCTCCATCATCTTCATCATCAATCATCATTAATATTAGCTTGACTGTCAACAAAAATCAACAAACAAGGTCTAGTTTATGATAAAACCCCATTTCAAAAAGATTAAAAGAAAAGAAATCACATGCTTTGGACCCGCTCAAAGGGCTTGCTGGCTTGCTGTCGTCAGTGTTAACAGTGCAGGTGGGTTGGGGTGAGGAGGGGGGGGAAGGTGGTGGCTGGGCGGAGGGAGGGTGGCGGATTGGCAGCCATCTTGTCACTCTATGTCCATCTGCCTGCCTGCCTCCCTGCCACCGCCACCACGTCCTACCTACACCCTTCCCCTCCACTGATGCCACCAAACAACAATAACAACAACAACAAAAACTACTTCCATCTGGTCAGTCTTGCATCATCAATGTCATCATCACCACCATAAATCATCATCATCATAATCAACAACACTCATTTTATCTGTGCAATATTTACACTACAAAAACCAGTCACTCACACTGCCCCCTTGAGCCAGGCAAGCATTCAGCAGCAAACAGCATTTTTAATCACGTTACTGAATAATATTTAACTTTAAAAAATATTGGTAGGCACAGCAGAGGGCCAACAAGTCGACTGATTGAATGTGGAATTGATTTACTGGGGGGCAAGAGAGAGAGATAGAAAAAAATAAATTAGAAAAGATAAACACTATTTCATGTTCAGTTTTCACTCCAAGTCACACACCCTGAGTCTTCATCTCACTGGTAGCTTGTGGTGAGAGTATAGGGAGGGGGGGGAGCCAAAACTCATCACACTTTCTATTTACCTCCGCTCCTCGTGGGTTGGTGTGGGGCTGGGGTGGTAGGGAGGGGGGCCTGGGAGAGGGGGGGAGCTGATTCTCCCTCCCTCTGCACCAGATTACTGCCCCCTCCTTCCTCCCTCATCAGAGTCCACTTTCCATGATTGAGAGAAATGGCACGCACACACACACGTAGGGGGGGTCCCCCAACAATATAATATTCTTTATTTTCCGAGTAAACAGGGAGAAAAACCTTTATTATTAATAATTATTTTGTTGCTTTGTTTAGGGTGGCGACCGCGGGTTAAATTGAGTCAATCTTGATGTAGGCAAAATACACGCCCCAAGCTAAGAGGATCCAATGGCAGGAAAAGAGCGATCTCTCACCGTCAGTGTAGTTGCGGGCCAGGAACTTAAGGGATTCGTCCATCAGCAGCACGGGGAGGGAGATCTTCAGGACAGCCATCCACTGAGCAACCGACAGGGGCATCACTTGGAACACAGTCTGAGGGGAGGATAAGTGTCAGAATGATGTGTAGTGGGCTAGTGGCACAAGACAATATGCACGGATTATTTACCTATGCCGTAGAGTAGACCTTTGATATTACGCTAACATATTTAACACAAGTCAATGCAGCTCAAGCATTGTTTTGCGGCACAGTTTGGAGAAATCAGTAACCTTCATACTGCCAACAAACAACTTTTCCCCTGCACACCTATTTCCCGCTACAACACTTATCACCAGTCACACCTTTTCCCCATTACAACACCTTTTCCCCAGTACATCTATTCCCCACTTCAGTACACCTTTTCCCTACCACACCATTTAGCTGGTTAAGGAGTCTCACTGCAGCTCAAGTCAAGCCAAGGTACTCACGCTGAGGATGTCAACATAGAGGATGATGAAGTGAAGAGTCATGGAGAGGGCCATAGCCGCCAGCAGCCAGATGTTGACCCAGGGAGGCATGATGAGGAGCGACTGGTTCTCCGACAAGCTGTGAGTAGAGGACAAATACGTGGCAAATGGTTGAAAGGGATGGCAAACAATTGAAAGAGATGGGAAACAATTACGAGATAGGAAACAACTGAAAGAGATGGGAAACAATTAAGAGATGGAAGCAATTGAAAGAGATCGGTAAACAATAAAAAAAACCCACTGGATAGCATACAGTATGGTAGGATGAAGCTTACCTGGATATGAAATTCACAATCCAGTAAATGGTACAGAAAACCCCATGTACAGTTGCCGACGTATGGATCGAGGACAAGTAGCTTAGAAATGTGGGGGTAGTATGCCTTCCGCACTTGGCAACACTGTCGTTCATTTTATAAATCTTTTATTTGTCTGGCGGATCGAAACGTATTTGGAGATTTGTTGAGATAAAAACAATAGCCCTGACACTTTATCTGCAATATTATAAACCACATTTATTTCACGGGTTCAAGAACTAATCAAATCCCATTTGATCGCAAATTTTCCATCTAAGCTCCTTTTCCTCGCTCAATAACCCGCTTCTCAAATATATTTTCTCATCTTGGTGCTACATATTCACGTTTTGGCGCTAGTTTCATCTTATATTAGTTAAATAATAATGTGCAACACAATTTCACCTCTGAATTGCACGTTTCATAATGCAAACAGAAATATGATAAAAATATATCGGGTGTATTTATGGTATTACGTTTCTCTCTCTGCACTATATCACATCATGACATGACATTCACGTGTAATTCTTTAATTACATGCCAACATATAAACCTAATATGGCAACACACCAATATATCTTTGAGCACTCTTGTGCCAACAAAACCTCCAAACTTGTTTCGATCTACCAGATGAGTAAACCCCTTGATAAAGATCTATAGATGAGCAACAGTGTTACCAAGTGCGGAAGGCATCATACCACCATGTTTCTGAGCTGCTTGTCCTCGATCCATTCGTCGGCAACTGTACGTTTCAAAACCGAGCATTGCCCAAAGTAGACACTGTATAATAAACTGTTTTGGAAAATACTGGGACTTTTTCTTATCATAAAGCTTACCTGCTAACCAGCAAGGGAACACACAACACCAAATATGCTCCACAGAGGAAAATGTACATGTGATATACCTGTTACAATGGACACTGGACTTGTCTTACTAGTGAATACATGCAGACAGAAAGTAGGAGCGATTCTGACCTGTTGAGAGCGTTGAGCATCTCGATAGTGACAAGGACAGACAGAGCCATGGTCATGGGAGCAGGATGAGAGAAGATGCCACATTCAAGTCCCTCAAAGTTCTCGGGTTCACCAAGGCAGGACAGATGGTGGGACAGCTGGTAGTAGTTAAGTCCAGGGCCGGTGGGGTCATACATGAACCACCAAGAGGCAGCAAACACGGTGGCACAACCCACGTATCCACCAATGGCCATGTAGCGGAAGAAGAGCCAGCCGGAGATGAGGGATTCATCAGCCTTCCTGGGTGGCTTTTCCATGATGTCCAAGTCAGGGGGGTTGAAGCCCAAGGCGGTGGCAGGCAGACCATCAGTCACAAGGTTGACCCACAGAAGCTGGACAGGGATGAGAGCCTCAGGCAAGCCAAGGGCAGCTGTCAGGAAGATGGACACCACCTCACCAATGTTGGAAGAAATTAGATAACGGATGAACTGCTTCATGTTGTTGTAGATGGCTCGGCCTTCCTCAACGGCTGCCACAATGGAAGAGAAGTTGTCATCTGCCAACACCATCTCTGAGGCAGACTTGGCTACTGCTGTACCTGAACCCATGGCAATACCAATCTCAGCCTTCTTGAGGGCAGGAGCATCATTGACACCATCACCAGTCATGGCAGAGATCTCATTTTCACCCTGCAGGTACTCTACAATCTTTGACTTATGGAATGGTTCCACACGGGAGAAGAGGCGGGAGCGTATGCAAGCAAGACGTTGATCAGCAGGAGAAAGTTCATCAAATTCACGGCCAGAGTAGGACATGTTAGTGGTGTCCTCATCCTCTCCAAACACACCAATGCGGCGGCAGATGGCCTCAGCTGTTGCCTTGTTGTCTCCGGTGATGACAATAACACGGATGCCAGCGTCACGACACCTCTGGATGGAGTCCTTTACCTCCTTCCTTGGGGGGTCCAACATACCAGCTACACCAACAAAAGTCATGTTCACTTCATATGTGTAGAACTTGCTGGATTCACCAAGATCCATGTCCTCAGGCTTCATGGGGCTGTCAATGGTGGCCAAACCAAGGCAGCGAAGGGTGTCACGGCCACAGCCATAGTCACGTGTCACAGACAGGATCTTGTCCTTCACACCAGGAGTGAGGGGAACCTTCTGTGTGCCAACACGCACATGAGTGCAACGGTCCAATACACCTTCTGGTGCACCCTTGCAGAACATCTTGGGTCCGGTACCCAGTCTGGTGGGCTTGAGGGGAGTGCAGAAGGAGGACATGGACTTGCGGTCACGGGAGAACTCCAGGGTGAACTCCTTCTTCCATTTGGTGTCCATGTCTAGTTTGGACACAATAGCAGCTCCACGCCTGTCCTTTCCACTCTTGGACACATTGTATGGGTTAATTTTCTCACCCAATACAATCAGAGCAGTCTCAGTGGCCTCACCAACCTTCTCAAAGATGTTTTTGAACTCGTTGAAGTCAACAGAGGAGTCATTGCACATAAGAGAGATGGTGGACAGCTCCTGCAGACCTTCAAAGTCAGAACCCTTGATCTTGCTACCCTTGAGGAAGATGTCTCCGATGGGTTCATAGGTGGAGCCGGTGATCTCAAATTCAAGGAGGCTGCAGTCGTTGCCCTCAACTTTGTCCATGATGAACATACGTGAGACAGACATCTGGTTGGTGGTGAGAGTGCCAGTCTTGTCAGAACAAATGACAGAGGTACATCCCAAAGTTTCCACAGAGGGTAGAGACCTCACAATGGCATTCTTCTTTGCCATACGACGGGTACCGAGGGCAAGACAAGTGGTGATGACGGCAGGAAGACCCTCAGGGATAGCAGCAACAGCCAAAGCCACAGCAATCTTGAAGTAGTAGATGGCACCCTTGATCCAGGAACCACCGTGGGCCGGGTCATTGAAGTGGCCAATGTTGATGGCCCACACAGCAACACAGATGATAGAAATGACTTTGGACAGTTGCTCACCAAATTCATCAAGTTTCTGCTGCAGTGGAGTCTTAATCTCTTCAGTCTCAGCCATCTGGGTACGGATCTTACCTGTGGATACCAAAGACATCACTCACCAATACATCAGTAAACTCATTATGGTATACACAATCAATCCCCTTCAGTACTGTACTTAACCCTGACACAAACCTTAACATCATTTGCATTTTCTCTTGGTCAGATATAAAAACAGAGATATTTTTCTTGTCACAGGGATTCACTCTTGACATCCACAAAAAAATATCTATCCTTCATCAATTAACCGAGACACAAACTTAGGGCAATATTCCTAGTCATTTGACAAAACTTTTATCCTACATTACATAACCACTCACATCTCAACAAGGTTACTCTTCAATTTCACAAGAACAACCACAAGTGTGCAGCATAATGGAATCAAAACTAACCAATATATTGAAGAAAAGCCTAACTTAACCTGATCAACATCTATCTATCAATATCAATCTATAGCTCCGACGCCTCGTTCCCTCCGGGAACTCACCCCAAGGGGGTGGCCACGGCAGAAGACTCTCCAGTTTTCCCTGTTCAATCACTCCCTCCTCACTTGCTCCATCCCCCCTCCCCCCTTCACACTTCTCTCTCACATACTCTTCCACTCTGTTCTGCCATCTAACCGGCGGTCTGCCTCTCACACCAGGTCCCACAACTTCACTTCCATACACCTTCTTTACAAACTCCTCACCTTGCATTCTCTCCAAATGTCCAAACCACCTCAATGTATTACGCTTCACTCTCTCAACCACTCCACATTCAATACCAATTGCCTTCTCACTCATACCACACCTCTCATACACACTCTCATTACTTTCTCCATCCCACCTGGTAAGTCCACATGCTCCTCTCAGATAACTCATTTCCACAGCACCTAATCTAGACTGATGAGCCCTACTCCATGTCCATGTCTCTGACGCATATGTCAGTGTTGGCAGGATTATACTATTTCTCAATCCCTTTTTCACTTCCATACTCACACTTCTACCCATCATTATCCTCCCCAGTGATCCTATGACCTGCCTGCCCCTCACTGCTCTCTCCCTGATTTCTCCTTCCATACTTCCATGTTTACACAGAACTGTTCCCAGATACTTGAATTCTCTCACCTCCTCCATCCTCTCACTCCCTAATGTTATCTCACATTTCGTCCCAGTTGGCACAACCAAACCTAACTAACCTGACCAACATACTGAATCATAACCTAACCCAACCTAACCTGACCAACATACTGAATCATAACCTAACCTAACCAACATACAGTACTGAACCCTCCCCCAACCCAATGTAACCTGGCCTGACTCAACCTCACCAACATACTGAATCCTCACCTAACCAACACATTGAACCATAACCCAACCAAAAGTAACCTGGCCTGACTTAACCTTACCAATAGCGGTGGCCAAGCCAGTGCCGATGACAACACCACGTGCCTTGCCAGCAGCCACATTGGTTCCAGAGAAGAGGATGTTCTTCTTGTCCTGTGAGTAGAGGGAAATAAGTGAGCATCACAGGTAGTTTTATGGTGATTATACTTCGGCTGAACATATTTTTTTCCCTTGGCTTTATTTACTCTGAATATTTCTGCTTATTTATTTAGCATGCAATGAAAATATTTAAAGTGTATTAAATACATAGCAACAGGCTATATGAAATAATTATTAAAGTGGGATACTTAATGAGTATGTAATATTTAATTATTATTATGCTTGATCCTAACAATTACCTCCATTTTAATTTTATAACATTAAATAAAATATTATTCAAAATATTATTCCCTTCAGGAGTAATTAAAGTAAATGATTATATGTTTGTAGTTGCTTTTACTAAAGTTGATGGTAAATTTCTATATAAAATGGTGTCTAGGAATCATGAATATAATTGGACATGATACTAGTCTTCTATTACCCATTTTATTTCACAGGTGAAGACATTACATGGGTTCCTTACCTTTAGTCCTTATCCTTCTCATAATTGAAAAAAATATATATACAGGTGTATACATTGATACTTCAGGGGAGAAACCCTTGAGGGTAAATTGAAGGGCAAAAGATTCCCCCAAATTATGACATGAAACAGAATCCCTATTAGTAATGCCGAGGTGGTTTGTTTCTCACGAGACTATGGAGGAATGAGTAAACCTCCAATTCACACCAAAAAGAGGTGGCTCTCCCCTTACCTTTGGATCAGATTGGGTAAAGAAAGCATGACCTGTAAATGTGACACGGTGGTCTTCAAACAGTGAGGCTAACCCTACTGTATATAATTATCAGATGCTGACATTTACCATCACCTCCAGCAAAACACACTATGCAACATTTTCCATTGATACAAAATGTAATACTTTATTTTATTTTATACTTCATTCAATAGATTAATAGTCAAACACAGTGCATGGACAGAATAATAAAAATTGGGTGGTGAATTAATTACTGCATTAAAATGTATTCTATTGCAATTATTTAAATATACAAGTACAGTATCACAACCAAGTCTAAGTAATGCAGGAGTAAATGTACTTCTGTTAAATAATATATAAAAAAAATGTAATCACAACATAATTCATAAATACAGTACTAAGCAAATCTCTAGCTCTACTGACAAGACTGTTTGGGTTAACTTGGAAGTTACCAATTCCTCCAAACTAGGACACAAAACAGATCCTACATTCACTCAATGAGGAGGCCTGTATCTTGGAATGGTCTGGAGGAATCAGTTGTCCTTCAAATGCAACAGAAGGAAGAGAGCACAGCATGGGTACACTTTTATACAATCATGCAGTCAGTCAGTCAGTCATATCATGCAACAGGCTGGGTACAAAAACAGGCAAAGAGCATTACATGAAATACTTTAAATATAAATGTATATACAGGCAGAAATAATTACATAAGGAAATATACTTGCACACAAATTATTAAAGAACTACTGTATGGGTGCTCTCCTCACACTAACCACATTGACGTCAACCTTCTGACAACTGACGGTGGAAAAGAAATCTACAGTACAGTACCAAGAAAACACGATACTAAGACGTTTGTTTAGGAAATCGCTGAGCCCTGTTTCATCATCATTACCGTATAATCATCATCATCACTTTCACCATTATCATCATCACCACCACCACCATCATTATTGTCTTTGTTTTACATCCTTCCTTTCTCATTATACTGTAGTTTGATTGTAATTATAACATTGAAAATGTCTCGACAACCATTGGTAAACATTATACTGTATTAATCATACAAGAGTCTATGATAATGGTTAAGAGCATTTAATATCAGCACCAAAAATTATATATGTATTGTACATTAAAAAAAAAAAAGAGTCCTGCATACTGTAAAAGCAATGGGCAACTCAAGAAAGTTGTTGGTGTGCTTCATAAATTACAGTGGGAGATGATGGCAAAGAGAGAATATTAGATGGAGGACTAAATATACTGTACACTGTGTTCCTAAAATCCTTGTGCTATTATTGGTTGATATCATTTAAAAGTGCACAAAAAATTCAGGAAAAACTCTGAATCCTGCACTTATAATAACGGTGAACCAAGTAATACTGTACACAGCTACATATTTAAGTTCTTCAAAAATTCATATATGTTCTAATGAATAGAAAATTTTCTAACAAGCACGAGTCAATTTCAAAACTGCTATCCACTGACCACTGGCTGTCAGTCGTTTATAATACTCCCATCGTCAATAATAATCACGAACTACTGTACTTTTTCTAAATGCATGATTTCTCTCTCTACTGTATGTGCTGTATGGTGCTACAAAATTAACAAGTACAAAAGTTGTGGCTACAAAGTGTTACAACCAACCAATACTGTATATCAAATAGCGATCTAGGTGTGAGAGAAGAGAAGAGAGAGAGTGAGATTGAGCATGAGAGAGAGAAGCGAAAGAGAAGAGATAGAGAGAGTGAGTGTGTGAGTGAAAGGTCAGAGAGGAAACACGCCCAGAGATTAGGAGGGGATGGAGTGTAAAAGAGAGGACGAACCAGAGGAAGGGATAGGAAAGGTGAGGGAGAGAGGGAGAGGAAAAGGGAGAGGGTGAGACAGAAATAGAGATAGAGAGGGAGATAGAAATAGAGATATGTAGATTGATAGATAGATAAATAGATAGAGAGAGGGAAACAGAAAGACAACCAGAAATATAAAGAGATGCACTGAATCACATAATCTACAGCAATACAAGTAGTGACCAGACAAAGTATAATATAATATAACTACTGTACTCTACGCCTCTCCATCCATCAATCCCCCAGATGATGAGGGAAAGAGAGAGAGAGAGACAGAGAGAGAGCTACTACTGTTATATATATAAAATTATATATTGGTGAGACAATTCTTAACAAGTTGTTGAGTATGGTTACCTGAATGATTGCACGAGCAATACTGGCCCCATCCTTCCCTGCGCGCTTGTAAAGTGAACGGTAATTTGGCTACACAATGGCTGGTTGGTTGGTTGGCTGGTACGGAGTTTTTGTCACCACTAGCTTATGCGCTAATCTTACAACTAGGGTTAATGGTGGTTGCCTGGTTGGTTGGTTAGTCTGCCTCTATCATAGGTTAGCCAAATGTTGATGTTTAGAGAAGCTTAAATTAATATGGTTATTATTTGTATTTTTCTTCTTCTTCTGCTGTTCACACATTCTCAGGTTAGGTTAGTTTGGTCTGCTCACTAGTGGTTTGAAAGGGTTAAATAATATGCATGTAAATACAGAAATGCAGCAGCTGCCTTGTTTGTTAGTACAGTACATCCAACACCAGAGTACACACACACTGAGGTTCCAAAGGGGGCAATCTTCCCTGTTGGTAGCGCTGTGTATCAGTAACACACGGGTTGGGGGAGGGGGAATTGAGAAGAGGAAGGGGGAGGGGGGCAAACACACCTAGAGAAAACTTGAATGTCAGAGCTACAGAGGCACTTGGCTAACAAAATATTCACTGCTGACTTAATGTGCTGCACTCAACAACTTAAGTTTTACATACGGTAAGAGTGTCAAGCAACTATGATTTAATTACTGTACCTTGAAATACAGTATAACTTTAATCAACCATATGGTAATATTTAAAACTTTACTATACAATGTTTCAAGAAATATCTAAGAGTGTGTGAAGTATACACTAACTATTTGCCTCAATAACTCTGAATTGTTGTGGGAAATTATTAGTATAATTCACAGAATAAAAGGAAAAACTGTCCATTCTGAAATCAGCATACTTAAGATTAAGGGTATACATACTTAGATTAGGGTATACTGTACTGTACTTAGATTAGGTAAACTTTGATTAGGTATACAGTATTTGGTTTAGAGTATGGTTTGTATCTAAAGGTGAATGGGTGTGTACAGTTTTTAAGGTGTAAAGTTTATGGTCACTCCAAGAGGGGAATGGAGTTTGAGGAAGGATAGAAGCTGTAATTACACCAGAGACAGATTATACACTAGAATGATTGAACTTGGTGTTGACAAGGAAGGGTTTTTTACTGTATGTGTGTCAGGGGAACAGATGTTTCTCCGTTTTTCACGAGTAGAACGTGCCTAAAAGAGTCTTATAAAAAAAAGAAAAAAAAAGTTGTGTATACTGTATAAGGGCGAGTGTGCAGGATATTAATGTCTCCAAGAGTAAGTCTGTCAATATTGTATATAATATATTAAAATGGCTTCTAAGGGACAGTGAAAAGCAAACAGTAAGTGGCATGTCTGAGATAATGTAATGTTTTATGTCAGTTCAATAATGCAAAGATTAATAGAGTAACAGCCTGTGTAGGGCAACTGGTACTCAAATTATTTGTCAGCTTTGAGTCCGAATCACTGTGGATAGGACGGGTATACATGTGAATCAATGAGGGTAGTTTTTTATATCTAAAGGGAAGGCTAATCAATGAGGGTACTTCGGATATATCTAAGGAAAGATTAATCAATAGGGATATTTTTTATGTCTCAGGGGAAGGTGTATGTGTAACAAACGATGACAGGACACTGAGGTTGACGTAACCCACCTGGTTGACAGCCTTGTGGTCGGGGATGGCGTCGGTGTGCTTGATGACGGAGACGGATTCTCCAGTGAGGATAGACTGGTCAATGCGGATGGTTGTGGAGAAGATTTTCACCAACCGGATGTCAGCAGGGATCTTGTCACCAACTGTCGGCACATGGGGAAACTTAGACCGCCTCCATGTGAGGTTATTTATGGGTTTTACATTAAACTACACATAACTCTTGATTAATGACAGACCTTAATTATAATTAGCATTAACTTGACAGGATGATTCTAAAAGAACACCATGAAACAACCTAGAATGCCTCCATTGGGTTATTTTATGGGTTTTATATAGATCTACATACAACTTTTGAGCAATGATGGACCTGAATTAAAATATGCATTAACTTGACAGGATGGTTTCGGAACAACAACGTACAAGGAGGAGCCTTTGTTGACAACATTTCCTCACCAATGCTTAAAGGTCAAAGACCATAGTAAAATGTCATTAATAAAGAGTCCTCTTCATACGGTGTTGTTCCTTAAACAACAAGAAACCTCCTGGTCCTTACAAAACTGGATGATTTAACTTTTCTAACATCAGTACAGTACTTGCACACTATGAGGGAAGGTACAGTAAAGTGGAAAGTTCCTAACCATTCTCCAATCCCTCCATCAAAGGACATCCAAAACAAATACAATTAAGTATCAATTTGGGTTTTAATAGGAATGCAGCCCAAATGATGTCTTAGGGGAATCATCTGTTGTGAGAAATTGGAATGCTACTGATTCTTCCAAATTACACCAGGAAAAAGAATGCCTCCAACATGAGACAAGGGGATGTGACTTTTAGTAGATTCTAGAGGACTAAATAGTCTCCAGGTTGCCCACAACAGATTACAGTACCTTTCTTTATTTAACCAACAGTTGCAACACAGTTTGAGTGGCCGCCAGACTATCTTATCAACCAGCGTAATCCAATGTATCCTGCTCCTCTCTTAACAAATGGGGAAACAAATATTGATAAACTGACTGATATAGTAAGGGCAAGTTACCCCACAGTGAACTGCATTTCGCCTTTCAAAATTATGGAATAAAAAATTGTACTGTAACTATAGGCGAATTATGAACAGACAAGCAAGCGAGTGCGTGAATGTATGAGAGGACGGGTGAGTGAATGAGAAACTGAGTGACTTAATGAGTGAGTGTGTGAGTGGCTGAGCAAGTGAATGAATGCATAAGGAATGGAATGAACATGTGTGTGAGTGGATGAGGAACTGAGGAACTGAGTGACTTAGTGAGTGTGTGAGTGGACGAGTGAATTTGTGATACCCACCTGAGATCTCAACAATATCTCCTGGAACGATCTCCCTGGCACGGATCTTCTGTACGCCGGCCTTGTTGGAGCGCACCACCTTGCCCATCTCAGGCTCATACTCCTTCAGTGCCTCAATGGCAGACTCAGCATTGCGCTCCTGAAGGGGGACACAGAATGAGATGATGATGGTGGAAAGCAGAAAAGAGGAATAATGACTTGGTATTGCACTGGAGAGGGAGAGAGAATTAGAGATAGAGAGAGCCAGGTTGGACAAGGGAGGTGTCAGGGAGGATGGATGGCATGCATGTGAAGGAAAATGAAGGAACAGAGGGACAATTGAAGGAGTGAAAGGGAGTGGCACAGGTATGAATAGAAAGAGAGGAAAAGGGGAAGAATTTGATAGAGTCAATTATTATATGGGGCTACTGTACTGTATAATATTATATAATGAGAGAATCAATTATTATTTGGGTGTACAGTAATATTTTCATACAAGTTTTAGGAGAATATCAAGGCAGTGAACAGGATGTACAGTGGATATCATCAAAATTAAGTACAGTACAGCCCCGGAAAATAATTATATGCCCAGTAAAATTAAATGTTTTTATGTACACAACTGCATGATGATAATTTACATGTGTCATTATTGAAAAAGAAAAATTTTCTTTCGTAACATTTCCTGCAACTGCATGATAAAAAGTATAGCACTTGATAAATATTTATGAAATATTTAAATATAACTCAACCTGATAAACATATAAAAAAGCTAATGATAAAAACAATTTGGATAAACAGAGAATTGAATGATAAAATTAACATAATTTTGAATATACTGTACTGTAAACTAACGGAATAGGAAAGAACACACAAACCAACCAACACACACACACAAACATAATACAGTAACCCACAAGAAGGAAGGGAAAACCAAAGAGCCTTCAAGATTCGGCCAAGATAGAGTATTATTCATTCAGGCCTCAAATCCTATCAGCACTTGAGACACTGATAAAAACACTTAAACATTCACATCTTACAGGGCTCAATAGCTGTCCTGAGAGTCACTTGATGTTACAG
>JAWQEG010004788.1:55000-56418 GCA_033782935.1 Petrolisthes cinctipes | reverse complement strand
AAGCGAGGGTATTGAAGACACACCATTGAAGGAAGTCAATAATTATAGGATGGAGATGAGCATAGTTGTTGTTGTTGTTGTTGAAGTTGCATAGTTATTGTTGTTGTTGTTGAAGTTGCATAGTTGTTTATTATCTCACTGAAACAATAAAACTGAGAGGAATATAATTGGCTGTTGATTGATGCATGGCCATTAACTGATTATAATATTATCATCAGCTGGTACAGTCAGTCGCGGCACATAGTCCTTGACCAGGGTGTAAGGGGAAGTCTGTTCAAGGACTATTTGCCGCGACTGTACCATAGATGAAGAAGACAATTTAATCACGAAAAGTATACATGTAATACTTAAAAAAAAAAAAAAAAAAAAAAAAAAATTCATCTTGATTTTCTTTTCCTCCTCTTGTTCCTCCTTATTCTTCTTCTTCTAGTGCTACATACATACATACAGAGTTTACTTTTAACGTCACAACTGGCAACAAAAACGGTGACAATCATCGTCTTTACACACTTCCCTTTAGTCAAGATTCTATAAGCACGAACCCAACCACGTCACCCAACCACCCACCAAGACAATCAACTTTACCCCACCCACCCACCACTACCATCATCCCTACACCCACCCCCACCCCCACACACCCAGCCCCCCTCACCACCACCCAGCCCCCTCACCCCCACCCAGCCCCCCTCATCCCCACCCAGCCCCCCTCACCACCACCCAGCCCACCCCCACGCCCACCCCCACCACCACCTGTTTGAACGCAGACCAGAAGCACCCCTGAGTTGACTTGCGTGTAAAACGATGCCATGACTCAACCTGTTCTCCCTCGGTAGTGTGGTAATGTAGACAGAAATGACCGTGTTTGATGAGTTACGAAATTGCAGGTTGGCTGACAATGAAGATAGAGCAGGGTGAATGTAAATCATGGTAGTGGTGGTGGTGGTGGAGCCTGTTGTTGTTGTTATTGGTGTTGTGTTTGTGGAAGGACGAAGGAGGAGAGGAGGAGGAGTAGGAGGAGGAGGAGGAAATAGGAATAGGAGGAGGAGGAGGAATTGAAATAGAAGGAGTAGGAGTAGCAGGAGTAGGAGGAAGAGAAGGAAGAGGAGGAGAAGGAGAAATAGGAGGAATAGGAACGGGAGTATGAGGAAGAGGAGGAGGAGGAGGAGAAGGAGGAGGATGAATAGGAATAGGGAGGGAAGAGTAGGTGAACTAAGATGAGGAAGAGGAGGAGGAGGAGAAGAGGAGGAAATAAAAGTAGGAGGAGGATACAGAAGGAAAAGAAGTAGGAGGAATAGAGGGATACAGGAGGAGGAGAAAGAGGAGGCAATAGTAGGAGTAGGAGGAGGAGGAGGAGGAAGAGAGGAAAGAGGATGTGTATATTGATAAACCCTCATCCTTCTCTCCATACCGTTCATTAA
>JAWQEG010004788.1:0-50000 GCA_033782935.1 Petrolisthes cinctipes | reverse complement strand
AGAAAAAAAAATAAAATGGTGAGTGTGGTGGTAAAGAGGAGGTGGATGATTGCATGTGGTGAGAGGCTTGCAACGTGATGTCTTCAAAGGTGAGACCAAGAGGCAGGCAGGCAAGCAGGCAGGCAGGCAGTCTAATTAACCTCAAAGAGAACAATGGCCCAACAAGAAACCCAACTCGTGTCTGTTCTATTGGTCCTTTTAACCTTTTAGGACTGTGTGTGTGTGTGTGTGTGTGTGTTCTTGTAACCTTTTGTGTGTGTGTGTGTGTGTGTATGTGTGTGTGTGTGTGTGTGTGTGTGTGTTCTTGTAACCTTTTGTGTGTGTGTGTGTGTGTGTGTGTGTGTGTGTGTGTGTTTAAGACTCTTGCTAATCTGTGTATATAGGTGTGTGAGTTTTTTCTTCTGTAACCTTTGGGGTATGCTTCTATGTTTATTTGTTTAACCTTTTGTATTTCAGTGAAAGTTTGCCTTCGTTTTTCCTTAATTAATATTGTTCGTGTGTGGCTGTGTATAATGATCTGTGCTGATGTGGGCGTGGGTTTACGTGTATTGATGTTTTTTTTTTTTTTTTTTTTTTTTTCAGTGCTGTTTTGTATAGGGATTTTGTAATTATTTCCTGTATATAAGTGTGTCTGTGCTTTCCATCTTGTGTATTCTTATGTGCTTTACCCTTAGTTTAGCCTCTCGGGTGCTAGTGTGTATTATCCTCTAAGTACCTAAACTCTTATGATAAACTTGAGATAAACTTGAGATAAACTTGTGATAAACTTGTGATAATTATAACTTCATTAGGATGCTGTGAACTGAATTAATTTTATAACCCTTGATCTATCTTTTCAGCAACTAAAAGAGGATGGGCGTGAATCCAGATGATCAGGAAAAACAGAGCATCTCGACAACATGACGGACGGACTTACTCATAACCTTCTCTCACAGTCATTATCACCACCTCGCCTCCCACAAAGTTATCACCTCGTAAAGCAGTCACACTCAACGCTAATTGTCAGAGTTTTTAGACAAGCTGAACCTGGTACACGTGAGGGTTAGTGGAGGAAGTTGATGTGAAAATTATATTATATACTCACTGACTCATTCCATGCAGCTATAGGGGTTTCATTCGGTTATTCATTAGTTGCCTTCAGTATATATTTATGCCTCTCCATGCCACGTATAACTTTCATTTTTTTTATTTTTTTTTATTCTTCAACTGTCCCTCCACTTTTCCTTCAAATTTCCTTCGTGTTTACAGTCCCGCCTCTCTATCACTTTCTCCCTCGTGTTATAGGGTTTTTCAGGCCAAGGGTTCAACCATGGTCGTCTTTTATCCTCAAGTCTTTGCTCGTCATCGATGTCAGGAGTGTTTTCTGATTTCAACCTTCACGTTAATTAAAGCTCAACAAACAAGCCATGCATGCGATGACGGTGACCTCTGGTGGTAACGGACACGACTTTAGAATCTGACTGTGCATTCGTGTGTGGCTGACTATGTTCTGTTCTACATGCCTGTATGGTGTGTGTAGTTCCCCTCCATGCGTGACAGGAAGTGACGTGATGGTCTCTGTCAAACGTACACAGCAATACAGACAGACACCCACACGCTCTCCTGTATACCCACACACACACACACACACACACACCTATCTACATGTACAGCCACAATCAAATATCCACCAACACTTTCCTTCCATCGTAGTAAATATCTTGGTAATAAAGAACAACACGTGTATGATTTTGCAGCACATCATAATAATTGACGTAAAATGTTGTAAGATTATAGTTTGATTTGAGACTGATTTATTTCACGATGGAAGGATTGGTGTCGGTGGTTATTTGATTGTGGCCTTACGTATATACACACCCAAACACACAGTCACCCACATACTCACTCGCACATGAACTTCTACCCACACTTTACCTCCTATTAAGATCATCTACTCACAAACACACGCGAACTCATATATACAAGAAGAGTTTGGTAGTACTCTGGCTGGAACCATTCATCATGTTAAGAAGGTGATATGGTACGAGAACACGCTACCTGGCAAACACGACAATACTTTGAACCACACATGTCAAACAGTTCCTACATACACAACCACACACTAATGCAAATGTTTAAACACACACACACACACACACACACACACACACACACACACACACACACACACACACACACACACACACACACACACACACACACACACACACACACATCAAATAGTTCCTACATACACAACCACACACTAATGCAAATGTTTAAACACACACTCACACACACACATACATCATATAGTTCCTACATACACAAACACACACTAATGCAAATGCTTAAACCCACACACACACACACACACACACACACACACACACACACACACACACACACACACACATGTACACAAACTTCCAACATATACAACCACACGCTAGTTTAGACACACACACACACACACACACACACACACACACACACACACACACACACACACACACACACACTCACACACACAGACTACTACACAATTTATACGCTACAATATGCATACTCACAAAGGTTAAGTGGACACTCTCTTGTTGTTGAATTGGAGGGTTAATGATTTCTCCAAACTTTGCTGAGAAACACACCTATAATAACAAAATAAAGGTAACCTGTTTCTTGGCATAGTTTGGAGTAATCAGTTGCTCTAAATTTACCGACACTACATTACCCCCTTCTTGGTAGTAAAACTCACTTAAGTAGGGTTCAGGCACAAAAGTTATTTATAATTTGTGATCCCGATAAGTGTTGACCATCAGGGTAAGAGATAAACGAAGTATAAAATAAATTTAATAACATAAACCAATCCTCACCTTCACCACAGGTAGAGAAAGGTCGTACATAAAGCAAAACGAAGTGAGCACAATAAGTCATTTAACCACAATCAATACCCAAGTCTCTACCTATCTCTTTTCATCCACCCTTAACACAATTATCGATATTAAATTTACATAATTCCCCAGTTATCACTAATAATTTCTCAGCAATAGTATTCCAAATAGATTCCTAATAATGAATAAATAAGTGTATCCCACGTAGAAACTGGCGTGTCACTGAACCTACAGCTCCCGAAGAAAGGTATGTGACTCTTCATGGCAGTACAAAAGGGTACCACATCCTCCACACACGATGTATGTCCAGTCTTCGGTGAGTCTTGTGGTGCAGGCCTCATAGGATATATCAGTAGCTATAGGGAACGGCGAGAAGCGGGGCGATGTAGAAGTACAAGAGGAGGGACGTCGGAAATGAAGCTATTGACAGGTCGGCCACCTCACATCTCTCCGAGACACAATGAGCTTCCCAGACTTCTGCCGCAGGCTTGGTAGTTCAGCAATACGTATAGGGCTTCTTTGCAGGCAGGAGTACTGGAGTAGTGGCTGTCTCGGTCGTCTTCCCGTTTCTTCTGTAGAATGAAGAAGATCAACCACACAGTAACGAAACATTAACCAAGAGAAGCTGATGTTGGCAATGTGTCTGGCGGGTATTGAAATATTGTATCGCGGGTGAATTGTGTTTATCCCATGAATTTCCTTTACTGATATTAGTACGAGTATTCCTCATGAAGTGCAAGGCGAGGCGATGGGACTTTTACCCCTGACTGTACAAGTATACCAAGTTTTGCTCACTCATTGTCAAAATATGTACACAAAAAGGTTGGAGCTAACATGCACACAAGTGAGGCGTGCAGTTAATCATACACACGACCACTCAAGCAGAGGCAAACATATATTCAAGATACGCGGTTAGAAACATGCAAGAAAAGTACAGCTGAAGGAAGAAGTGTCGATTCCCTTAGGGTGACTTGAGTAAACATAAATATACAAGTTTCCTTCTATAGTTGTGAGCTGGATTGGATTCCTAACCTAACCTAACCTAACCTAACCTAACCTAACCTAACCTAACCTAACCTAACCTAACCTAACCTAACCTAACTTAACCTAACCTAACCTAACCTAACCTAACCTAACCTAACCTAACTTAAGGAGGAAATTCACTTTTGTTACACTGGAGTGCCATGATTCCTCCAAAGTATACCAGGAAACAAGACCAGCAGATGAACAAAAATAATGGTGTTCTGTTGCTTAGAATAGTTTGGATGAATCAGTTGCTCCAGATTTGCCAACACTGTACTTCCCCCTTAACAACCTACATCCCTCCCCCACCACCACCCATCCCTCCCTCACCCACCACCAACCATCCCTCTCCTACCACCACCACTAACCATCCATCCCTCTCCTACCACCAACCATCCCTCACCCACTACCACCACCACCAATAACCATCCATCCCTCTCCTACCACCACCACCACCAACAACCATCCCTCACCCACCACCAACCACCAACAACCAACCATCCCTCACCCACCACCACCAACAACCAACCATCCCTCCATCACCACCACCACCAAAAACCATCCCTCACCCACCACCACCAACAACGATCCATCCCTCTCCTACCACCACCACCAACAACCATTCCTCCATCACCCACCACCAACCATCCCTCACCCACCACCACCACCAACACCCACCACCCATCCATCCCTCCCTCCCCCACCATCACGTGACGACCCTCAATCACCTTACGAACCAAATCCTTCGTTAGTGGTAAATTGTCTCGTAATTATCTGTCCCCTTTCTCATTCATCCATCTATTGTGAAGAGATAATAATAGGGGTGGAGGGAAGTATAAGCCTCTTCTTCCCCCTAATTACCATTATTTTATTCTTACCTAATCATTATTTACTTTTTTTCTTATTCATCTTTTATTTACGTCTGCTTATGATTTATTCCCACTTACTTATCATTCATTTATGCTTGTTTCTCGCTCGTATTATTTGCAGTATTAGAATTATTATTATTATTATTATTATTATTATTATTATTATTATTATTATGATGATGATGATTATGATGATTATTATTATTATTATTGTTATTATTATTGTTATGAATATTATTATTATTATTATTATCATTATTATCAACATATTTATTGTTATAACATAGATAACACAGTGTACTAGGATGCATTTTATATCATGCATTGGAAATAATAGTAACCTGTTCTTCTCAAATAATGAGTTAGTTATCTTGAATTGTTTACAGATGAGACTAGAGTAAAGAGAATGGAGAGATTTTCCGAGGACTGGAGGCGACTGATTACTTCAACCCAGCATCGAAACGTGGAAAACACAGACTACAGTAACTTTTTCCCAATACCCAAAACCCCTATAGGCTACTCAACCCCCAGGCAAGATTCTAACAGGCTGGTATTATTAAGGGACCCTGTGATGTAGTCAGAAAAATGGAGATAAACAAGTCCTTCAAATATTGCCACGAAACACCACCTATATGGAAGGAGCTTGTTTCGTGGCATGTTCAGGAGGAATCAGAAGCCTCCAATTTTCATTCACGTTAACAGGGTCCTTAATCTTTCTCTTCGACGACAACAAGCTTCATCGCTATATTGGCATTGCAAAATAATAATGGGAATTGAGCAACGAAGATTGTTTTCGTCGAAGATAAAGTTTAATACTACCACCCTCAGTACAGTATATAGATAAATAAACAGTAGAGACACGTAGACATCATGTATAGAAAGACATGCACGTATTATAAGACTATGAGTGTTAGTAGAGTAATTAATAATGTTTAGATAACGTGAGTGGAAGGTAGTGTTGAGTTTGTATATGGTACTGTAAGTCAGGGCCCGTATTTACCGAAGTACAGTTCACTCCTAAGTTAAGATTTTGTTCGTATAGGACTCTGAGTGTTAGTAGAGTAATTAATAATGTTTAAATAACGTGAGTGTAAGGTTGTGTTGAGTTTGTATACGGTACTGTAAGCCGTAGCCCGTATTTATCAAAGTAAAGTTCACTGCTAAGTAATTAATAATGTTTCGATAACGGGAGTATAGAAGGTTATGTTGAGTCTGTATATGGTACAGTCGGCGGCAAAAGTCCTGTCGCCTCACTTGCTTCACAGAGGCACGCGATGTTCATAGACTCGAGATTATTAGGTGTAGTAAACGTGCGTATTTCTCGAGTCCATGAACAAAGCGTGTCTCGGTGAAGTACAGTAGATGAAGCAATAGTCACAGGACTTCTGCCGCCGACTGTACTGTGAGCCAAGGCCCATATTTATCAAAGTAGAGTTCACTCCTAAGTTAAGGGGGTAATTCACTTTTGTTACATTGAAGCGCTTTGATTCCTCCAAAGTATGCCAGGAAACAGGACCAAATGAACAAAAATAATGGTGTTCTGTTGCTTGGAATAGTTTGGAGGAATAATTTGCTGCAGATCTACCAACACTGAACTTCCCCCTTAAGATTCTGTTCGTAAGCGTTGATTCAATTGAGGCAAAGACTAGAACCCAGCACTGCTTTGAAATCGTAAAATAGACTCGTATTTCAAGAGGAGGAAATTCGACCACTGCTTCGAAATGAGCACGAAACACTTTGTCGAGGTCAGTAATAATGCAAATATACGAATAAGCGCGAATTCTAAGAGGTTTTTATACATACTGACCCAGGTTAGATTCCAACAGCTATACATATATAAGCAGGCCATCCACCACAGACCTGCGTGTATGCGTGACTTCGTTATTCTGGAGGTCATTCGAGTGTTACAAAATAATTATCTCTTCTGATCATAACGTTGAAATTTATCCTACCATGCAATTTAATTTTCATTTATATTACGGGCTGTTATTATCTTATATTATAACAACACAATTAGTAAATACTAAATATACACGGAGCTACTCGGTCAAACAGCTTGAGGAACTTCAACAACAACAACAACAACAACAACTAAAAGTATATAACGCAAGAATATATTGAGTCAGGAAAATGAATTAATCCAACCTGTGAGAAGTGAGTATATAATTATAGTTAAGTGGCCCAAATGGTATTTATTGTGATGCCTTTAGTCTTCTGAGTTTCATGAATTGGTGGTGGTCTTTATCTTATAATATTAAGGGACCCTGTGATGTAGTCAGAAAATTGGAGGTAAATGAGTCCTTCAAATATTGCCACAAAACACACACACCTATTTGGAAGGAGTGTGTATCGTGATATAGTCAGGAGGAATCTGATGTCTCCATTTCTCATACTCGATTACAGGGCTCTTAAGAGAATGGGTAAATTTTCACCATGATAAAAATAAAAATAAATATAGTCACTACGGGACTGTATGTTGTTTTCTATCATTAGTTTGGGAGGAATCTGTATTATTCACCAATTTACAAACAAGAGAGTATCCCCTTAAGGTAGAGATATAGAAAAACGAGTTGTGTGTGGTGAGGTGAGGTTGGGGTGGGGTGGGGTTGAGGTGGGGTGGGCGAGTGAGTGCAGGTTGGAAGTGGATGGGTGGGGGTGTAGGGAAGTGAGTGAGAGTGCAGGTTGGGATGGGATAGAGGGGTGAGTGAGTGCAGGTGAGAGGTGATTGGGATGGGATAGAGGGGTGAGTGAGTGCAGGTGAGAGGTAGTTGGATGAGGATCGGATGGGTGGGTGAGTGAGTGTGCAGGTGAGAGGTAGTTGGATGAGGATCGGATGGGTGAGTGAGTGTGTAGGTAAGAGGTAGTTGGAAGAGGATCGGATGGGTGAGTGAGTGAGTGAGTGCAGGTGAGAGGTAGTTGGGTGGGATGGGAGTGGGGGGGGTGAGTGAAGTGGACGGGAGAGGAAGCTACAGCAGTCCTGTCATACCAGACATGTCACAGACAGAAGCGACTCCCAGAGAAAGAGATGGGAGGGAAGGAGGGAGGGAGTGAGGAGGTTTAGAGAGAGAGAGAGAGAGAGAGAGAGAGAGAGAGGGAGAAGAGCAACAGGGAGAGAGAAAGAGATGGGAGGGAGGGAGTGAGGAGGATTAGAGAGAGAGAGAGAGAGAGAGAGAGAGAGAGAGAGAGAGAGAGAGAGAGAGAGAGAGAGAGAGAGAGAGAGAGAGAGAGAGAGAGAGAGAGAGAGAGGGGGGGGGGGCAGAAGAACAACAGGGAGAGATGGAAGGAGGGGGGGAGGGGGGGGAGTGAGTGAGGAGGATTAGAGAGAGAGAGAGGGGGGGGAGGAAGAACAACATGGAGAGATAGGAGGAGATGAAGTTAGAAAGACAGGGAGGAATAACAGGAAGAGTATGTAATAAAAATGAATAATGGAATATAAAATAGAAGAGAGAATTATTAACGGCACTAAAAACTTTTGCAAGAAATTAGGAAGTGTCATTAATATTATACAGAAAATGAAAGTGAATGGAGGGAGAGTATATACAATAGATGAATGATTGGAAGTTTGGCGTTGCATGGCTTGGGTGTACTGTATGCCATATATTCATTAAGGGTAATTCGCTTTTGTTGCATTGGAGTGCCTTGATTCCTCCAAAGTATGCCAGGAAACAAGACCAGAAGAGCAAAAATAATGGTGTTCTGTTGCTTGGAAGAGTTTGGAGGATTCAGTTGCTCCAGAATTACCAACACAAAATCTTCCCCTTAACCACGACATTATGGTAATCAAACTACAGTCAACATGCAGTCACCCAGTATACAATATAAACTCACCATCAGCTACACACAGTCACGAGTTACAGCACATACAGAACATACTAATAATAACAACAATATGACAAGAGAGTACCTCGTTAATATCCAACATATAGATAGGTAGACAGTCCTCAGCACACACACACACACACACACACACACACACACACACACAGGGAAAGTAGCAACAACAATACCTCCTGCCAACACACACACACACACACACACACACACACAGGGAAAGTAGCAACAATACCTCCTGCCAACACACACACACACACACACACACATAAACACACACAAACACACACACACACATAAACACACACAAACACAGGGAAAGCAGCAACAATACCTCCACCCACGTATTTGCCTCTAGAGAAGGACCACCCACGGCCTTTTACCGCCCACAGTGTCTATAACCCAAAGGAGAAAAAAATATGAAAGATGCCAAAAGGGACAAAAAATATATGTGCATTCCTCGGGCAGGTATTCCATTTATGATAATATTGAAATCAGTTCATATTTGTCAGTCTTCCTTGAGAGTTCTGAGGGCCTTGAGAGAGAGAGAGAGAGAGAGAGAGAGAGAGAGAGAGAGAGAGAGAGAGAGAGAGAGAGAGAGAGGGAGAGGGAGAGAGAGGGAGGGAGAGACGGAAGGAGAAGGGAGGAGGGATGAAGAGACGTAAGGTAGAGGGAGGGAGAGAGAGGTGAATGATGAGCTTGAGTGGATGGATAGGTGGGTGGATGATGGTTGAATGATACGAGTGTTGTATAGGAGTAAAGTGTTGATTCCTCCAAACCACTATAATTATATGCTCGGAAACAGACGACCACTTAAATACTGAAGTGGTCTCGTTGCGTAGTAATGTTTGAAGGAATAAATAGACCTTCAATTCACCCACAAAAAAAAGAAAAAAAAAAAAAAAAAAAAAAATCCCAATGAATACAGTAAAACTATAGATAATAATCGAATATATATTTTTTCTAACTGAATGACATATTGTAATTGATAATACCACTATAACAACGTCAGGACATGAATGACAGTAACTTAAGGGGAGATTCTCTTAATTGTTGGGGAATTGGAGCGTCTTAATTCCTCCAACGTATACCAAGAAACAAGATCAGATGAACAAAAATAATGGTGGCCTGTTGCTTTATATAGTTTGGAGGAATTAGTTGCTCCATATTTACCAACACTTAATGACGGTTCTTTGAGTAATGGTAAATAGTAGGATTCTTTATATGCCTCGTAAATCATATAATCCACTATAAATTATTATCTATATATCAATAATCAAAACACTTGGAATATTGTACACTACATTACATACATACATACATACACACACATACACACATATACATACATACATATACACACACATATATACATACATACATACACACACACATATATACATACATATATATATACATACATACATACATACACACACATACCTACATACATACACACATACATACATACCCACATACATACATACACAGCTCCCTAAACAAACCATCAGGGACCTCCCAGGTAGACCACACTTATCGAATATCAAAATGTCAGAAGAAACAGGCCGAGCAATGCTGAGGAACCGGTGTAGCCTCATAACTGAATGACATATATACGGGGCTGAGGCTGAGAGACATATCGAGTGTATAATATAATAATTGTATGTATGCTTGAGTGATTCCTTAATATATACTGTATTATTATTCATTAGACTTTAAGTGTATTGTACATTTTATATCATTTTAGTGTGAGTATATGTGAATCCATGTGTGTTTGTTATTTATGCTTGAGTGATAAAAAAGATAGTAAATGTTGTTGTTGTTGTTATTAATAGTAGTGGTAGTGGTAGTGGTAGCAGTAGTATTACTATTATTGTTATGAACATCTTCATTTTTTCTCTTTTTCCTCCTTTTCCTGCCAGCCTCCGACTTATCATTGTTATTATTATCATTATTATTATCATCACTATTATTAGTATTAGTATTAGTATTAGTATTAGTATTATTATTATTAGTAGTAGTAGTAGTAGTAGTATCATTATTATTAGTAGTAATATTATTATTATTATCACCATTATTACTATCATTATTAACATCATTATTATTATTATTATTATTATTATTATTATTATTATTATTATTATTATTATTATTATTATTATTATTATTATTATTATTATTATTATTATTATTATTATTATTATTATTATTGTTAGTAGTAGTAGTAGTAGTATTTTTATTATCACCATTATTACTATCATCATTAACATTATTATTATATTTATTATTATCATTATTCTGTGAGTGTGTGTGTGTATAGAGGGTGTGGGTGAAGTGAGTGAGGATGGACCTGGTGGTAGTCGGCTTCTGTGACCATTCCTCTTCATCCAGTCACAGTTTAGGGCCCAGTTATGTTGTGACTGGCTGGAATGTTAGTCCCGCCTGCCTCTCATACGTGTGTGTGCGTGTGTGTGTGTGTGTGTGTACTAGGTTGTGTGTGGGTGTGTGGGGATGTCTGTGCTGTAGGGTGTGTGTGTGTGTGTCTGGGTGTGTGTCTGAGGCTCAAAACAACACACACACACACAACAACAACAACAACACACACAAACAACAACAACAATAACAACACACACACAAACAACAATAACAACACACACACAAACAACAACAACAACACACACAAACAAACAACAACAACAACACACACAAACAAACAACAACAACAATAACAACACATACACACACACACACACACACACACACAGACAGCTGACAGTGGGGAATGTGTGTAGAGAAGACAGACAAGTAGTGGACATAACAACCTTCAGTATAGTTACCATGGAGACCCACCTGTCCACCCACCTGCCCACCCACTTACCTGTCTACCCACCTACCCACCCACCTACCCACTTACCTGTCCATCCACCTACCCACTTACCTGTCCACCCACCTGTCCACCCACCTGTCCACCCACCTGCCCACCCACTTACCTGTCCACCCACCTGCCCACTTACCTGTCCACCCACCTACGCACTTACCTGTCCACCCACCTACCCACTTACCTTCCCACTTACCTGTCCACTTACCTGTCCACCCACCTACCCACTTACCTGTCCACCCACCTACCCACTTACCTGTCCACCCACCTACCCACTTACCTGTCCACCCACTTACCCACTTACCTGCCCACCCACCTACCTGTATCAGCCTGCCCTGCCCACCCACTGACCAGCCTACCATCCATTCTGCCCACCCACCCACCCACCTGTCCACCCACCTACCCACTTATCTGCCTACCATTCACACCCACCCACCCATATGTATCATTAATTATGCCCACCCACCTACCATCCATCCTACCCACCCACCTACCATCCATCCTACCCACCCACTTACCCACCCACCTACCATCCATCCTACCCACCCACCTACCATCCATCCTACCCACCCACTTACCCACCTGTATCATCCATTCTGTCCACCCACCTACCATCCATCCTTCCCACCCACCCACCCACCTACCATCCATCCTACCCACCTACCATCCATCCTACCTTCCCCCATATCCAACCCTCTGACCCACTTACCCACCCACCCACCTATCCCTTCAATACATACATACATACATACACACACACATACACACATACTTACATACATAAGTGTCCATCTATTCCAACATACATCCACATACATACACATATATTATTATTATTATTATTATTACTATTATTATTATTATTAATTTATTCAAAGGTATCATGCCTTATGGGAGTATAAGTAGAGAGGACCGTTTTAATTTAGAAAAACCTCTTAACTTTATAATTTCTACATTCAAAATATTTTTATAAATATAGATGATCAATGTTCCTAATAAAATTACTGAAAAAATACAAGCATCTATCGGCTATTGGTAAGTATAACCATATCAGAAATATTAATGATTTAGTTTATCTGATATTCATTCTCAATAAAATATCATTGTGTGAAGATAATGAACAATACATATACAACAACAAAAATAATGAATTTATGAAATTTGCTTGCCTTTTAGTTAAGTATATCCATCATAATAATAACTTTTTCTTATTTATACCTTTCAAAGAAAACAAAACATTTATGGTAAACAATTGTATTATTTAAGTCTAGTACACACCGAGATACAAAGTTGAGAGAGAGTTATAGTATCTCAGTGTGTACTTACCTTTATTTAGAGACACACTCCAGGGACATAAATTATATCAGATAAAAGCTCCGAGAAACTTCAATATATTTGGTGTAAGTAGCAAATGAGGAAAGAAAATATTACTAAAGTGTACAGTATACATGTATTACTCACAAACACTAGAAATAGAAAAAAATTGAGAATATAAAATAAAAAAATAATTTGGGAAGATGAATTAAGCCATAGGATACAGCTATCACCATAAATTTGATAATGCTCAACAAAAGAATAGGCCTAGATGGCTTCTACTGATACAACGTCTACTATAAATGTTTACTATATATAAGTGGTTATTTATTAGAGATTGAGGAAGGAAGAAGGGATAATTATTGTTATTATTATTATTATTATTATTAAAATAGACCAGAAACACAAAATAAGCTGGGAGAGAATGCAAACATTCTATCAATCCGAGGACCTCAGCCCCATGAATCCAACCTGAAGATAAAGAAGACATCTTAGAGAAAGAAAGATGAGCAGTTAGCTTAATAAAAACATAATAGCCTACTCTTGAAGCCAGCCAGTCCTACACCATCATAAATAGATTCACCAAGGCCATTCCCCAATGACACCGACCTAGGGACGAACGATAGACTGTACTGACAAGTTCTACAGCGCTGCAATACGTAAGCAAACCTATGGGAGTCCAATGTACCAAGAGTGACACGAGCTGGAACATACAGAGGTGGCAGAGACGAGTTAAGAGGATGCAGCACATTACTTCTGATCTTGAAGAGCATGCACAATGATGCAACAGAACGACGGTGACTCAAATTACAATCAAGTGAACTGCCGGTAAGAAAATTAGTATTAGAAACAATCCTATCCAGCAACATGAGATGGCAGTCAACTGCTGAACACCATACTGGAGAACAGCATTCCATCAAAGGCAAAGCAAAGGAGTTCAAACACCGCAGTAACAATGAGTGATCTCTGAACACACGCCAAGCTCTACGCACTATATCCAACTTTTGGGAGACAGAACTCGAGATTGGTCGCACATACTTCTCAAAAGTCAGCTTGGCATCAAATGTAACTCCCAGAGTAACCAAATTCTCAGACCCCTCCAATACAGTCCCATCAAGAATCAAAGGTGGCGATAAAGGGTACACCGTGTGAGACCTAGAGACGCCCATTGCCCTAGTCTTGCCAGCATTCAACCTCATACCCCACAACCTGCACCAATCACTAATCTTAACCAGGTCACGATCCAATGACTGAATAACAGAAATCCTGGCACCAGGGGTCGGCACAACAGCAATGATAGTGGAATCATCTGCATAACCAAGATGTTAAAGAGTTCAGATGTATAGAGTAGGAACAACAACGGCCCTAAGACACTACCTTGGGGCACCCCAGACATTAATTCTACTCTTTCACTCCGCACACCATCCACAACAACATACTGGGATCGAGCAGTGAGGAATTGCGACAAGACACAGTACAAAACTTGAGAATTGGAAAATGTTTTAGTTTATCATAAAACGTTTTCTCTATTACTCTAACAAATAATACGATCTAATCAAGTACGTTATTTCAACATTCCCTTGAAATATACTTTATTCTTTAATTTTCTCGACAAATTAGAAAATTAACATTAATAATCCAATGTGACGCAAAATAAATCGGTCATTTTCATTCGTCCACGCAGCCCAGTGCTCCAAGTCAGCAGAAAATCCACCGGTTCTAGCGGGTTTCATTCCGAACTTTGGTAGTGGGAAACTTAATGTATTTTCAATGAATTTGGTCGATAATATATCTATTTTTTAAATATTGATAGTATTATATGAATATAGAAAGTAAATATCTCTATGTGAATTAATATGAAAATTCAAATAATATATAATGATGATGGGTGATATTGATGGAGTTGTTGTTGTTGTTGGAGTTGGTAACAGCACCACTCCTTGTATTCATCCGTCCACATCCTGCCACAACATTATCGTCTACTGTCGTATATTTCTTCTTCTACCTTAACTGAACTAAGCAGTCTAATGCACAGGTTGAAATAGTTTAGCTAAATAAACATTGTAAAGTCGAAAGTCAGTTAAAAACACCAGAACTTGGTCCACTCCACTTGCAAGTATGGTCATCACTACTTTGTTGGCCGGTGTGACGGTGTCTCGGTGACTGAATAGGGATTTTTTTTTTTAATTTATTATAAATGTCTCCCTGAATTAGGCAAACCAAGCTGAGAGAATAGTAGTATGCAAATTTGAGCATTGCTATACACAGATCAAACTTCTTTGCATATTTTTAAACAATATTTCAGATAATAATATTTATTAAAATGCTCGCAGCTATTGTTAGCCAATGTAGCGCATTGTGTTGCTGGTAATTGGCAACAGTGTCTTCCATCCAGTTATTCCTTCTTCATGTGAATGCTCCAAGGAGCGGAATACCGCCGTAAGTATGAAAAGTATTTTATTAATATTTACTTTTCTAACGCTATCCCATCTATTTATTTTAGCCCATCTGGTGCATAGAGAGTTATACTACGCTGTGAAGTACTTAATAATGAAATAGAGAAAGGGATTAATGGGATGATAGAAGATTAATATGGACAATATTCATGTTGGGAGGAAAGCCGATGTAAACAAACCCAAGATGAGCCCCACATGTTGACATTAAAAACGAGATAAAACTATAACAACAACTAACACAGAAGAAAGTAAAAGGGATAGAAAACCTAGAGTGTAGTGATTTCTTCAATTTAGTGAAAGGTGTACCAAATAATAAGGCATGTAGGCTGAACGTTTTTAATAGCAACTTTTATTAATTTTGAGTGTTATTGTATTGTATGTCTGCCGCTATTATTAATGCTTTAATATTTAGTTTATGTTAGTAGTATTTCAGTATTTTTAATTATAGGTTACTATTTGAGATGTAAGTTATGTGGATTAAAGTTTAGGATCAAAATGTGGTTAGACGAAATTTTTAACTTTGTCCTTTTGAGTATTAAATACTTCGGAGTGCAATATTGATTTAGTGTCTGTAATTATGTTCCAGTTTGTGTATAATTAATGCTATGGATATTTTGAAGTGTTATTGTGGTAAGTAGGTGGGGACCCATTTCCAAGATAGGGCATTTTGAAATTAGCCTGACCTTACCTAACCTAGACCGTATCAGACTACCGGGACCTAACCTGGGCAAACTACCGGTTAAAAAACAGTGGTAAAGTACAGGAAATGACTGGGGCAAAATGCTGGCACCTAGCCGGATCTGGCAACACTGCTACAAAACGTTAATTCTTTCAATAAATACCAATTTTAGTATCATTACCCACTATTTTGGACCATTCTAAGACACTTTTCATCTATGGTGTTTCTCTCGGAGATGCCCCGTTTTAAAAACATAATTTGGATAGGATAAATATTGAAAGGATTGCCGTTATCGTGTACAATTTTCTACCTTCATTACCCACTAATTTAGACCATTCTAAGACTTTTCTTCTATGGCATTTCCTCTGCAAATGCCCCATTTCCAATATAGGGCATATTGAAATTAGCCTGACCTAACCTAGACCGCAGCAGACTACCGGGACCGGTATTTATTGAAAGAATTACCGTTTTGTAGCAGTGTTGCCAGTCCGGCTAGGTCCCAGTATTTTGCCCGGGTCATTTCTTGTACATTACCACAGTTATTTCCCGGTAGTTTGCCCAGGATAGGTCCCGGTAGTCTGCTGTGGTCTAGGTAAGGTCAGGCTAATTTCAAAATGCCCCATTTGAATATGCCCTATCTTGGAAATGGGGTATTTGCGGAGGAAATGCCATAGAAGAAAATAGTCTTAGAATGGTCTAAATAAGTGGATAATGAAGGTAGAAAAACTGTATGCAATAACGGTAATTCTTTCAATATTTACCCTGGGACCTAACCTGGGAAAACTACCGGGAACTAACCATGGTAAAGTACCAGGACCTGATCGGGGCAAAATACTGGGACCTAGCCAGATCTGGCAACACTGCTACAAAACGGCAATAGTCTAGATAAATACCGTTGTACATGTTATTTTATATTGAATTTTTTTTCATGTTTATAATGGCATCCTATATCACCAACCGAGTGATATAAGAGATGATAATTTCTTTTTGCCATACAAAACGACCTAACCTAATCTGGAACTTGGCTATCCCTGGGAACCTACTTTGAAGACCAATATATAAAGATACACTGGGATGAACTGGTCCTCTTACAGTTTCTTATAGTCAGAATTCTAGAAGTGGCTGTAGCTATTAAGTCCTATTTCTGAAGAAATACTGACTAAATTATTGTGAGGGAAGGAACCTTTAACCTGACCATTCAAAGATAAAGATGTGGTATGGTTGATGATAACCATTGACCAACAAGATAATCATTGATGTTGCAGAATAGGTTGTATGGTATGATGATGTGGGTCACTATAGTCATTGATGTTGCAGAATTAGTTGTATGGTATGATGTGGGTCATTATGTAGTTTGCCAACACAGTTGTGGCACACGACTCTGTCCTCTCATCTATTCTATATTCCAAGTGTCTACTATCAAAAGGTGCTTACGTCTGGCTTTTTTTTTTATATATATATATATAACTAACAGTGATAATGACCATGTACAGCTTTTTACCCACTAACTGGTAGCGAATAAGGCCTGGGCACTCTTGGACCATGAGGAGGGACATCTCTGCCCCAACTGTTGCAAGCAGGACCCACTTCCAATCAACACAGTCCACAGCAGCTTCCTTTTTATTATTAGTTTTTTTTTTTTTTTTTTTTTTTTAATCTCATTCACTTTCAAATTTAAACACTTTGTTTCAGAACTAACCTCATTCTTTTCAGAAGTGGTTGTACTTTCATACCCAAGAATCCAAATTAAAATATGTTTAACATAATATGGTTTTTCATGTCCTAATATATGTACATGATCATTACCAAGGGTGGTAGCAAGTATTATTTTTAACAGAGGTACCAGTAAGTAAGGTTCAAGTTGATGCAATGTTCAATTATATATCATTATTTTCAGATCATGTCGGGAGGCCTGGCTGTTATGGGACTAGAGGAAAATGATGTGATAAGGTTTCTTGCTGCTGCTACACACCTGGGCACTAACAATGTCAACTTCCAAATGGAGCAGTATGTCTTCAAGAGGCGCCAGGATGGTGAGATCTTTGGACAAATTATGCTGCATTGTTTTTAATGGATTTTAATTATTTATAGGCTCAGATCAGATTTAAGCTTCCTCTGAAATATATATTTGCCTCGGATTGGTAATGGCAGGGATTGATTGATATTAGACGCTGCAACAGTGAGGTCATATAGCACTATGAGAAGGTGATATAGAGGTGAGACAGTAAGTAGGAAGGAAATAAAAAGAAAACAAGATGTGGCTGTGTATTGGCCACATCACTACAGGCAAAACCCCTCTATGGGGTGTGATGGCAGGGAGATGATCTTATGAATAATTAATGGATTGGCATTGACTAGTAAACATGAATGTTTTCTTTGTAAGGTTTTTACAGGATATTAAGCTGATTTAGTTTTTAGTTATTATAAGTTATAAGTTTACGTGAAGTGCATTTTATGGTGTTATACAATACTTTTCCACAATTGTCAGGTGTCTACATCATCCATTTGAGAAAGACTTATGAGAAGATCCTACTTGCGGCCCGTGCCATCGCTGCCATTGAAAACCCAGCAGATGTGTACGTTATCTCTTCTCGCCCCATGGGTCAGCGAGCTGTACTGAAGTTTGCCAGGTACACCGGTGCTACACCCATTGCTGGCCGCTTCACCCCTGGAGCTTTCACCAACCAAATCCAGGTATGCTACCAACCAAGAGCATCGATTTTGTTGTTGGAGCTATCTAGTAAGTCAGCCTTACTGAAATTATGTAGATGGTAACCAGAGGTGCTACTGCATGTCAGAAGAACCCCCCCCCCCTTTTTTTTTTTTTTCTCCCAAACAAAGTTTGCATGTTAATTTTTGTTATTCAATATTTGAGCTATTAGGCCACCCTGGAGTACAAAGTAATTGATTGTAGTGGCTGTATATCTTTATTTAAGTAATAAAATTTCAATACAATACAATATGCAGAACTCCATTGTAGTAGGCACTTATTGACCCACAAACCATATCTCCCTGTGGCAGCAAGCAAAGTTGTACACACAGTGTGCAATATCTTAAAACAAAACGGTTAAATATGTTGACTAAGTTAAATCCTCCTTCACCCTGGAATGTATTTTTCTTCCAGGCTGCTTTCCGTGAACCCCGCCTCCTCGTTGTGACTGACCCTTCCACTGACCACCAGCCTATCACTGAGGCTTCATATGTCAACATTCCTGTGATAGGCTTCTGCAGCACTGACTCACCTCTGCGTTATGTGGATATCGGAATCCCATGCAACAACAAGGTAAGTTAAGAATGATACTGTAATTGTTTATGTTCAAATTGATTAGTAACGTCTTTTATTCCAGGAGGCAAAAATTTCCACAACTGATATCGTGCCAAGGACAAGGGAAAGGAAATACAGTATCTCTTCACTTATTTACTAATCCTCAATCATGGGAACATTTCTGTATAAACATGGCAGTATGGTAGGAAAAATTAGGGAGAGAGCAGTGAGGGGTAGACATTTCATAGGATCACTGGGGAGAATCATGAATGGAAGAAGTGAGAGCATGGAAGTGGAAAGGGGACTACGAGATAGTATTATCTTGCCAACGCTGACGCGTGCATCGGAAACATGAACATGGAGTAGGGCTCACCAGTTTAGAATAGGTGAAGTGGAAATAAGTTGCTTAATTAAGAGGAGGATGTGGTCTTATCAGGTGGGTGGAGAAAGTAATGAGAGTGTATGAGTGAGAAGGCAATTGGCATTGAGTGTGGAGTGATTGAGAGAGAAAAGGCCTGGTCACACGAGCTAATTTTCATCAATAAATTGCCAGGGGAATTTATTGGACCAAGCAAATTTCAGCAATAACTTGCCGTGTCTGGTCACACGGACTGAAGAAGTAACGTGCCTTTCTTTAATTAAAAAACTTTGTTTATATACCTTTAGAACGGTCTTGAACTGAAGTACCCTAATACAATATAACCGCCACTCTTTAAAATCATATTGAAGCAAAATACTTACCACAGTTGACATAAATCGTACTGAACAGCCTTATTAAACTCTCCAGTTGAGCAATAGTAGTTACTGTTGCTGCATATTGATCGGTCATGTTCGTGTAGCCTGGTATTGCCGATATTCAGGCATTTTTTTTTTAAGTTTCACCAAAGTTCCGAATAGAGGATGACCGTGAATCAGAAAGGAGGGAGAGAAGATCGCCAGTAGAGCGTCCCTGATGGAATCCAGACTGACGATCTGAAAGATCATCATGGCGAGTAAGGTGCTTATAAATTTTGGAGTTAAGAACAGATTCGAAGACTTAAGATAGACATGAGGTCAAAGCAATGGGGCGATAGTTGTAGGGTCGGGAGCGGTCACCTTTCTTCGGAACAGGTTGGATCATAGCAAACTTCCAGGAAGAAGGAAAAGTGTTAGATGATAGACAGACGGAACAGTTTGCCTAGGCAGTGTGTCAGCACGAAAGCACAGTTCTTGAGATCAACCGGAGGAATCCTATCAGGCCCGCAGGCCTTCTGAGTGTTAAGGCCAGAGGGCTGAATATACTTCTTTTGAAGAGATTCTGATGACAGGCATAAGTAAGTGAGAGGGGGGCGGAGTTGGAGGAACAGAGCCGGAATCGTCCAGAGTGGAGTTAGAGGCAAAGGTTTGAGAGAAGAGTTCAGCTTTATCAGGTGAAGAGATGGCAAAATTTCCATCAGGATGGATGAGAGGAGGGAAAGTGGAAGAAGTAAAGTTACTGGAGAGGTTTTTGGCTAGATGCCAGAAAGAACGAGAGGTGGAAGAGTTGGACGGGTCATTGCACTTGGCACGGATGAAGGATTTTTTGGCTAGTCGGAGAAAATATTTGGCACGATTCCGGGCAGAAATATACAGAGCATGAGATTCATCAGTTTGCAGGCGTCGGTACCATCTGAAAGCTTCCTCCTTATGGAGAGCAGTAGAACAAGCGTGATTAAACCAAGAGTTTCATGAATTAGTAAGAGGGAAAGAATATGGAATGTATGCCTCCATGCCCGAGAGGATCACCTCCGAGATGCGTGCAGCACACTCAGATGGACCCCAGCCATGAAAGCAAAAATCATTCCATGGGAAATCTTGAAAGTACTGCCTCAGATCATCCCAGTTGGCAGCACTGTAGTGCCACAGATGCCACTACCTGGGAGGGTCCAAAGGTCTTACTGGAGCGATAGGACAGGATACTGGAATAAGATTGTGATCAGAGGAGCCCAATGGAAAGAAAAGTTCAACAGTATAAGCAGAAAGATGAGAGGTTAGGAATAAGTCAAGGATATTGGGCTGGTCTCCCAAGGCAGTCTGGAATACGGGTAGGATACTGAATTAACTGCTCTAGATCGTTGAGGTTAAAAAAGATGAAAGCTTGTTCACCAGGTGGATCAGTGAAGGGAGATGAAAACCAAAGGTGGTGGTGAACATTGAAATCTCCTAAAAGGGAAATTTCTGAGAAAGGAGAATGGGATAGAATGTGTTCCACCTTTGAGGTAAGATAGTAAGTAGAGTTAGGAGAGAGAGATACAGCACGGATGTATTTAGTAGAGAGTAACAGGTGAGCCGAAGCCAGAGTGTTGAGAATTCTAGAGAGAATGCAAGACGTAGAATTGTTTGCAAAGATGTTTGGAAGTGAAGTTGTGGGACCTGGTATGAGAGGCAGACCACCAGTCAGATGGCAGAACAGAGTGGAAGAGTACGTTAGGGAGAGAAACGAGAGGGGCAGAGGAGGGCTGGACCAAGTAAGGAGGGTGTTGAAACGGGGAAAACTGGGAACTCTTCTGCCGTAGCCTCTCCCTTTGGAGGAGTTCCTAGAGGGAACGAGGCATCAGAGCTATGGATTGTTAGATAGGCTTTAATATAATTGAATAACACTCATTTTCTACTGGAAACTAAATGCAATATGACTCATTTTTAACAATTGTGGAATATAGACATTTTTTTGGTGAATTATAATGAATGGTCAGAGTAATTATTAGAAATTCCAGTTTGGCAAACTAAGCACAATTAGGAGCAGGGATAGGATAGAAAGGAGAGATGTTTTTACATTTTGCTGTCATTACTCCTACTGTCTGGTGAGTATGTCGATTGTGGATTTTTCCGCCAGCTGAAAAAATAACAACTATAGTATTGAAATTAATTAAATTTGAGTTTTTTAGATTTGGTCGTAAGTGATGTATGGGATGAACTTTCTTATTGCACTGACTGTTAGGTATGGTAATTAAAGTTTCCTGGTATTAACAAGAGCTTTCTCTCCTTATCAGAAGTATGTTTGTGATTAGCATAGTACTGTACATACTGTATACATGTAGCTTAACAACATAAGGATTTTAAGATGGGATGTTACTCTGAGATAAATTATAGACTTTCTTATCTGATATTGCTGTAAATAAAAGTGCCTCCAATATATTCCAGTGAAACATATTATAGGAGTTTACTTTAATTTCAGAATGCCCACTCCGTTGGCCTGATCTGGTGGATGTTGGCACGTGAAGTCCTGCGACTCCGAGGAACAATTTCTCGCAACCTTCCATGGGAGACTGATGTCATGCCTGACCTCTTCTTCTACCGGTAGGGTTATGTACTTTCCTTGAAAGATTATTAAATTAATGCATTGTAAGAATGTAAGATCCCATCCAAAATATCACATCCACTTGAAAATTTTCTCCTTAACAGGGACCGGACATCATTAGTAATAATTATAGAGTGATTTCTCTGACTATTACTGCCTGTTTGCATGATTTCTCGGAGCTTACATGAGACATGTAAAATCAGAGGCAACACATTCCCTCCCCAAGGTTGGGGGCATCATTTCAAGTAGAGAAAGTATACCCTTAAATGTAAGGTAGACCCCAACTTTTTAATTATTTTTTTATATAATCTTTTAAATTGAGTAACTTGGAATGTGGGCTTGCTAGGCTTGAAATTGTTTATGACTTTTAAGGATATTAGAAATACATTTTTACTATATATTATTCTTTTCCTACTCACCAGTGATCCAGAGGAACAAGAAAAGGAAGAAGCTGCCAAGGCTGAGGCAGCCAAAGCTGAAGCAGAAGCTGCCAAGGCAGAAGTTCCTGGAACTGAGAACTGGGGTGCCAGTGATGTTCCTGAAGTTGATCCAAATGCAGCTGCACCTGTAGTTGCAGCTGCTCCAGCACCAGCACCAGCTGCTGCTGCCGCCCCAGGAACTGCCGCTGCCCCAGGAACTGCTGCTGCTGTTGCTGCTCCAGCTGCACCTGTTGATGATTGGGGTCATACTGTAAGTTGTTTCATTTGGGGGTGATACTGATGAAGCTCTTTTTTTTTTTTTTTTTTTTTTTTTTTTTTTTTTTTTTTTTTCCCTAAAAATTTAGAAAATGTATTGTGTTGATATCATTTTTTCTCAAACATTAGACTTTGCATAATTCCCAGTGTTATAATTTGTGGGGACAAACCTCAGTAAGGTCAACAAGCAACTGATGTGTTAAGGGGTATGAAGATGGTGTGAATCCCGTGTGATATACAGGACAGGAATATGGATTGTGAAGTATACATGGGTTTGGGCAAATGCAAAAGATATTGCAGGGTTTCAAAAAGAATGATTATTTTTGGTAGTTTGGGCAAGATTTGAGTATAAATTTTTCCATGAATATTGTGCTTTGGTGCATTGTGTGCACCATAATTTTCAAGAGAAATTTTAATGATACATAAAAAGTGCGTGTGGAATAACGTGGAGAGATAAACTGACGAATGAAGAAATATATGAGCGATGTGATGTGGATATGCTGGAGAGTGTGAAAAGGAATCCATTGAGGTGGTTCGGTCATATGGAGAGTGAGAGGTTGGTTAAGAAAGTGTACGAGAGTGAGGTGGAGAGGGACGGACGGGAAGAGGCAAACTGAAAGTGAGGTGGAAGGATGGAGTTGAGAGGTATATGAGTGAGAGTGGCGTTGGGTAGGAGGAGGGACGTCAGTTGATGGGGGACAGAGGTGCGTGGAGGCGATTCATTTGTGGCCACCCCCTTCGGGAATTGAGGCATCTGGCAATAAATAGATAGAGATGTTCATGAAGGCTAATGCCAATATTTTTCTTCAATATAGAGATTGATATGCCTCAGTGGCCATGAATAATGTGCCAGGCAAAGGATGCAGTAAGCACAAGGGGTATACCTCTAGGGAGAAAGGTTGCAGATGCTACTAAAGTATTTGTTAGAACTAAAAGATTAACAATTAGTTGTTGCAAGAGAATTACATGAGTGTTTATACTTACACTATCATATTGATCAAATATGAGAAATCGAAGAGTAAAAGCAGTAGATATAAAAATGCTGAGAAGTGTGTGAACCATCTGAAGAATGAAAACAGCCATACTTTAATCTTGAAAATGTATAGTTTGAGTAAGTCACTTGATCAAAGAGTAGAGGAAAATGTTCTGAGATTATATAGGCTTGTTGAATGAATGGATGAAACTTGTAGGGTGAAAAATATGCATGAGGGGGATTATTAGGAACACTGAAGACTTGGAAGGTAATACAGTACCATGTGGTGAGTAAGAAAGCATAGAGGTGGTATGGAGAAAGTAATGAGTGTGTGTATGAGAGGTGTGGTATGAGTGAGAAGGCAATTGATATTGAGTGTGGAGTGGTTGAGAGAGTGAAGCGTAATACGTTGACATGGTTTGGACATGTGGAGAGATGGCAGAACAGAGTGGAAGAGTATGTGAGAGAGAGAGAGAAGTGTGAGGGGTGATGGAGCAAGTGAGGAGGGAGTGTTGGAACAGGGAAAACTGGAAACTCTTCTACCGTGGCCACCCCCTTGGTGGGAGTTCCCGGAGGGAGCGAGGCGTCGGAGCTATAGATAGATAGAAGAAAGCATAGAGCAGGAATGGGTGAAGCAAAAGAATATATTCATGATAGGCAGGAGTTACGGACTATATGCTAAGGCTGACTGTCCATTAAGTTTATAACAGATAATGAAATGACTCTTTTCACTAATGCCAAATAAAGGGATTTTTGTCTTGGATTCAAGAACTTGTTGGGGAGAGCTGAGGATAAGAGCTTGAAAGGGAGAGTGAATGTGACCCGTTGACGAGGGTATTCTAACCCTACCTATTATTACTGATTTCATTATTCCATCTGTAGCCCTGCAGCTTTCCACCTTTTAAAATAATAATTGTAATAATGTTAATTTATACCATGTCACTCATCTCATATTTTTTGCAGGCTGAGGATTGGGCTGCTGCTCCTACCTCTACCGCTGGTGAAGAATGGGGAGGTGCCGAGTCAACCAACTGGTAAATGTCAATAAACCCTCACTGAAAGCTCAAATATTTTCTTTTGTATCCCTTGGCTAAAATAAGTTTAATACTGAAATGGTCAAACTTGTGAAAAATCCTTGGCTTCAATAACTGTACTGGTGTATTATGGATATTTTTCTGTCAAATTTGAGTTTTATACAATTAATGCAGCTTTGAAAAGTAATGAAAGCCACCTACTTAGGTGAGTTCCTGGGGGAAGCGAGGCTTGCAAGCCATAGATAGACAGAATGAAGAAAAAATACTTTTTCCTGTCAAACTCCTCTGAAACAGTACAAATTTCCTAAAAAGAATTTGCTGTATCTCTGTCTATATTTCAAAAGGGTTACACGTTTCAGGGACTACTGTGTTATTGTGATTTGGCTTAAATACCTTGCACTCTCGGGTTCAAACTGATTCAACTAGTTCGATTAGTGTGAGTCTAAGGTATATTTCCATAATAGTACAGTAATTAATAGAATTTAAACATTTTTTAAGTGTCTGGATAAAATCTATTGAAGATAGATTTAACTGCAAGATGGCAGTCACCTCTGCATTCTCTGAAAAAACTTTGCTGGTTGAAGGGACTAATGAAGTCTTAATGGGGAAATTCCTTCCTCAAGACAAGTGGTTCTTAAACTTCTTTGCCTCGCGCCCCCCTCTGCATTATGTATTGATCCAGCGCCTGCCTATCCCTTAAGTTTCATGGCAGTATTTGCATTATATATATAGAGAGAAACTTTTGGAAAGTGGTAACGTTTTTGGTAATTTTGCAATAATTAACATCACAGATTATTTACCAAAACCCTGCTCGCGCCCCCCAGTTTCAGAATCACTGCTCAAGACTCCTTTGTGTATGAGGAAAAATTATTGGTCACTTTTTTTTTTGCCAGGTTGTTACGAGTAATATTTTTGCAATCCAGATGCATCTTACATTATTCAGTGTAAAAATCTACCATACATGGCATTCATACAGCAAGAAAAATTGAAGTAGAAAATTTAATGCTTCCTACTGAGCTAGACCATAATTATAGGCCTTCATGTTGTCAGCTAGGTTTCTGGATTTACCATTCCTAAATGATAAGGTGATTAGGGATATGGGAAACAAGCTATACTTGTGAGACGAGGAATTACATAAATAGTGATTAACCACTGGTCAACATTAAAACTGATAAGTAGAGGTAAGTGGAAAATGGCTGTTAATGTATATAATGAATTATCCAGGGTGCAACTTAAAATGTCTAAAGTGTACATTACTTGTAAGATACACGTAGTCTGTTTCGATCTGTGACAAAACCTCCTCGATATACAGTGAAGGAGAAAGGACATCAGTCACCAAAGAGTGTCTAACGCTCGATAAAACTTTAATGTAGAAGGAGCGGCTGAGTTGCCTGGTATCGATATCCATTAGTATAAGCTGGTTGACTGACACGACGCAAAACAGTAGGAAGATAAACGTGGGCAAAGATGTTATTATTATATTAAGTATGCACTCAAGATGGTCGTGTTTGTGGTTGTATTAGCTTAGATTGAGTACAAAGAACACGGCTGCAGCCGAACAAAATATTTCCATTGCGTCTTCTAAAGCTAACCTGTGTCTGATACTATATGAAAAATGTACGAAAGATAGCGAGCCTTTTTGAGGCAAGGTCGTGACGGGAGGAAGAAGCTCCCGGCTTGGGTGTATTTTACAAAAGTAAACAGAGGGATTTTTAAATGGCTCCGTTGCCGCATCCAAGAGCTTTGTGTGAGGACCATCTCAGGGACGAGGGTGTCGCTGGGGATTACTGGAAAATGGGTATGGGGGAGGTGGTCACTCGTTCACCTTGCGGTTTTCTAGTGAAAATCTCGCTTCTTTGCCGTAATGTTAACTTTGGAATGACCACAGTCTTCCTGTAACAGTTTAAATCTGGCACTAATCCATACCTATGTTAACCTGTAACAGTTTAGATCTGGCATTAATCTATACCTATTGTTGGCCATTGCCTTTGAGTAAACGGAGGCATTCATTAACATATGATAGTCATTCGTACTTTCCGTCTACAAGAAATATGGTATGGTGGTTGTGTTTTCAGCTGTTGTTTATGAGAGATTAAGAACATAGCCTAACTTCACTCCTAGAAGTATTTAATCTGGAACCACTGATACTGAATGTGGGGTGAGCTATCGAAGAGAGAGAGAGAGAGAGAGAGAGAGAATAATCCTCACTGACGCACTCCAGTCCCCAAGACAAACAGAGTGAAGGGCGGGGAGTGGCTCAGGGAAATGGTGCTTATATGTCGAATCTCACTCACACTCACCGCTCAGAACTAGATCATTAGCATACACCAACACCCGCAGGAGAGGCTGTATAGAGGTGAAGGGAGGCACGTGATGATGGTGGTGGTGAAGTAAGAGGAGATAGAATGAAACGCTCAAAATATAAATGTATGATTTTGAAGCTCTGGCTTCGACTCGAATGAGACGAACTTAGTAGGATTGTTATTATATGTATGTACTGTACTGTACTCTCCATCTGATAGTGGGTTTTTATAACGCAGGAAGCCATTTGCTGGGACTTATACATCACTTTATATTGTAATGCTTCACTCGGCCTTTAAAAAGCTCCATTCATTTCCGAGGTCTTGAAGTCAGGGGATTGAACTGTTCGAGTCAGTGTGCTGGCTGAATGGTGATGCAGCTCATCATCTGATTCTTTCAGACAGCCGACTGTTGCATTAGGGTGAGTATGGACGTGCTCTGTTGCTGATAGTGAGCGTTTTGTAAGCTGCCTGTGAAGAAATTTTATATAATGGAATCACAAACTGGCAAGACATTGCAGACGGTGTTAAAATTATTGTGAAAGTCTTGTGTTGAAACCTGAGGATGCAAGGAAGCGGATTATTATTTTGACATCAACTTATGAGCAGTTGTCTACACTTCAGTCCTGGCAGGTTCGTGTTCATGAATTTGCCAGAATCTTTTTTACTTTGGTGGTGTGAGGTTTGTATTCATGATTTGTTTAGAATTGTCCCATCAGTCAACCGAATGGACAATTATTTTACAGTAATTAACATGAAATAATTAACCTGCAAGACTCATGATGACTGGCCTTGTGTCCGATATTGCTCACTAGGGATACTGAGAAAACGGATATTTTCACCAGGTAGTTAAGGGTATACTATTATTTTATTTAATGCACAAGATCCACGTTCATTGACGATGTTGACAGAGGACTGTTATCATAATCTCCATAAATAGATATAGTCATCATATGCTGTCATACAAATGCAAAGAGAACCATTATGATGAACCACAATAGTTGCAAGGCAAATATTACCGATTAAGCAACCCTGCCAAGCAACTCATTCAACAGCTTTACCGAGTATGTTGATGTTTGTGTGTGAGTTGTCCCGTACCCAGAGATAGGTCGTCCAAAAAGGGGTGGGATGGGATTCACAACACGTACGGAGACCACAAACAGATATGAGTGACTACAGTGACACCGATTGTAACAGTTAACTCGATTTATTACAAGCATATAATTATTGTGGATTAAACAGATGGGAAAACTTGAGCCATCGTGTATTACCGTTGGAAATGGTACACCTGAGCAAGTAAACTTAAAATAAAAGAGCAATAAGGATAAAACAGGATGGTGACATTTAGAAGCGAGGGTGATGTCAGAGGGAACAATAAGAGTGTTGTTTGAAGAATATGTTGATGGGGGAAGGGTTGGTTGCAGGGTGATGTGGAGGGGAGGGAAGGAGTCCTGGGTTTGCCAGTGATACAATGTTTCCTCCCTGAATTTCCCATAAAATGCTGACGCGTTTTTGACATGGAATCCAAAAGACTGGGAAGACACAAACAAAAGGCCTGGTATGTTCTCTCCTTGGAGTGCATTATGATAATACGTGTGCATGAAAACCCAGCCCAGACAAAAGGATGGATGGGTGTCCCAGCCCAGGGTGCCTACAAAGATTGCTTTTCCATCACAGCAACAAAATATTTTTCTTGTTACCAACAGATTATATTTCATTTACTGACTTTATATGTTTAATCTACTGATATACAGCAGTAATAAGAATGAAGACAGTTTAAACATTTTTCTGTTTATTGGTGTGGGGTGACTCCGAGACAGGTTGGTGGTGGTTGCTCCAGATCCGTCCACAAAAGATCACTTCCCTTTAATAGGACGCATAGCAAACTCCCTCTGATCAGTCCCCATTGTCTTCCAAGAGAAAGGAGAATGGATCTGTGCCTCTGAGAACAGAAGCTGTATCGTCTTTCTGTCTAGTTCATTGTTCTGCTCTGAGTCCCGGCCTTCAGTTTATGTCACTCGTGCGATGTTCATTTGCTTTAGAAAGTAAGTAGGTTCTTGATGTTCATTTCTTTTGACGCTCTGCATTAAGGGATGGACTCCATTGTTTCCTGGAAATATCACTCTCTTGCAGCAAGAAAAAATCTCTTGTATTCGGTGAGCAGCCTTCCTCCCTCGTCTGTCTGTCCCTCCCTGCCCCTCCTTACCCCTCCAGCCCATGTCTCTTCTTTCTCTCCCCACCCCCTTGTCTCTTCTTTCTCTCCCCATCCCCTTGTCTCCCCTGTTCTTGTTTCTTCTTCGTCCTCTCCACGTCTCTCTTCCTTCCAGTTTGTATTTTTCTCTTCCATTCTTTCAGAACTGTGTACTGTATACTCCTCGCGTTCTTCATCTTTCTCTCACGTATTAATATTCATGGTGAGTGGAAATATCGCGGGGAGGACAATGAGTTTTAAAATATCAGGAAAACTACACGTTACTATACTGAAATTTGTATCAATATGAATGTTTCTGATGCATTATCTTTTTCGGTATCATGGAGATGTAAGAACTGTGATTCCACAATCAAATTGTAGCTTATCAGATGCGACGATATTCACTAATGTGGTACAGTCACGAGCATTTACATAAGTTTCTTTACCCCCATGGCGAGAATGAGATCGAAGTTGTGGTTGGAGAAGGGCCAAGCAAACGAACACTGGGAGTCAGTATCTCATGACGGCGTAAAATTTGTTGTATTCAAGTGAGCACCTCTTGTGACATGAAGCATCATCCCAACATTATGAACTGGTTCATTTTGTTCGTCTAATCCACATCCAACCACGACTTTGACCTAATTCTTGCCAGGGGGGTAAAGAAACTTCTGCTCGTGACTGTACCATGATACGAGAAGGGAATTCGTTTATTAGCATACTTTGGAGGAATCAGTAGCCTTCTATTTCATCCAAAATCTGATAATAATGTTAAATGTTAAATAAATCCATCGTGCCAAGTAGGACATATGAAATGGCAAGGTAAATATAGCTATATTTACCTTGTGAAATGGTTCAATATTGACAGGTGGTTAAAGCCAAAGAGCTTTTGAATAAGAGAGTGCCGGGCAGTACACTTGTTTAAGTGACCAAGACATTATAGTGCGCTCAGGGTTAGGGAAGACAGGAGTAAATGCAGAATATAAACACATGTGTGAAACGATGACCAGGATAGATATAATGTGTGTAGGCGTTAGGGAAGACGGGGATAAACGCCGAATGTAAACAGATGTGTGAATCATGGTGGTAATCTCTTTGGCTCAGGGGTGAAGCTATGACTGACTACTTCGGCACGTCCACCTCGGCCCCTTCTCACGGTGTTGTTCAGTCTCTATAGTTCTTAGTTTTTCTTCCTGTTTTTCCATTCTCTTGTCTCTATCTTGAAAGGCAAACGAGCCAGCTTCAGACACATGCAGGAAATATTGACAAGAGAAAAGTTAGCAAAGGCAGAGGGGAAGGTAAAAGACCAGAAAACAGATTCGCAAACCTAGATATGAGAGGAAACATAAGAAGAATGAAGATTAGATAAGAGGAAGGAGGGCAGGTGTGGTGGTGATAGTTGTGATGGTGATGGTGGTGGTTATGTGGGGGTATACTGTACAGGCCTATGATGATGGTGATAGTTGTAATAGTAGTGATAGTGGTTATGTGGGTATAATGTACAGGCCTATGATGGTGGTGATAGTTGTGATAGTAGTGATAGTGATGGTGGTTATGTGGGTATACTGTACAGGCCTATGATGGTGGTGATAGTAGTGATAGTGATGGTGGTTATGTGGGTATATTGTACAGGCCTATGATGGTGGTGATAGTAGTGATAGTAGTGACAGTGATGGTGGTTATGTGGGGGTATACTGTACAGGCCTATTATGGTGGTGATAGTAGTGATAGTTGTAGTGGTTAATATTGGTAGGTATACTGTATAGGCCTATGGTGGTGTTGGATGGTTGGTGGTGGTAGTTTACGAGATAACCAAGTGCACCCTCACCGCTGTAATTGACACTTAACAGTCGTAAGGAGGCAGTTACCTAATCATCCAAATCCCTCGGCGTGGGTCCCTCTGCCATTTACTGCACGGGGAGACAAATTGGATGACGTACATTCGAATGCTGGAAACGAGGGTGAACTTTGATACTGTGGTTGATGGGAGGGGAGACATTATGCAGCCTGTGTGTGTGTGTGTGTGTCATTTTTTATATAATTTGTGTATAAATGTATATCAACTCGTTTTTGTATGTGTGAATGGTTTAGTACTTTACCAAATGGGGTGCGATTTAATTTAGTACACAGTATGTAACACAATCTAAGCACATAAAACGTAAAGGTACATTTCATCGCTCTGGAAAAGACGTTTAAAAATATCTCCTAGCCACTCAGCACAACTCATAGGTACCTTGAACCCTTGATTTTCTCTGCGTCTAAAATCAGAAAGGTTAATTAATGAAGGGGAGAGCAAGCAGGCAGAAGGGGGAACTGGTAGTTGAGGGGGGCAGATGTGGGAAGTAGGCAGGTGGTGGAAACATTCAGTGTAGCCGAGTGAACTCTCAGACTGTTTCAAATATGGATTTCCATCAGAGTATTGTAGAAAAATAATGTATAGCTAATATCTAGTTTTGGGTTTGGGTTTTACAGATATGTTTGTTTCACCTCGTCATATTGATCTCAGGAGGTAGTGAATTGATCATGTGTGTCCACGAATAAACAAATGAATATGTATCAAATTTTGTTCATGCATTTGTAAGCGATTTGCTACGATAATGCAATCTGGCCAAGGCTCCTTCTATCCCAAGCGTCCCCAGTCATCAGCAAGGATCAAATTAGTGACGGGCAGTGCTAGTCCCACTCTTATAGTCTTCCTGGACCGGTCGCTGCGGACTGACGCCTGCAACATACGAGGACCCCAGAGCAACCTTGTCTGTCTTGTATGTAAGAGTGAATGTTGCTTGGCGGCAGGTGTAGGATGCGCCCTTGATAGCCAGGCAGTACGAGGTTGGACCGGGGGGGGGGAGAAGGAGGGCGGGGAACAAAATGAAAGAGGTGGTCTATGTTGTTCCTGCACGCGTGTGTTGTCCACGGGTAGAGAGAGGTAGCATCACACTTCTACTCAGGCCTCAGCCACATCGTTGCCTACACGCCTCCGTCATCAACACCTCCCGACAAAATTCAAATTTAGCCCAGCCTAAATTTTAGTCTAGAAAATTTACTCGAATATCTGAGACAAAATGAAATCTTCAGGGTACCGGTCACACTGAGAAAAGAAAAAAGGCAAGCAAAAGCAAAAGCAGGAAAAAGCAATTTTAGAGGAGTGGGTGTTGGGGTGGATGTGAGAGGCTCCGGTCTGAAGTAAAGTGATGCTGGATGTTGGTGTACTGCATCACTTGAAATGTTTGCCCTACTTATATATATATATATATATATATATATATATATATATATATATATATTATATATAATATGTGTGTGTGTGTGTGTGTGTGTGTGCGCTCACACACACACACTGAGTATGTGAAGAAGAGAGAGGCAGAACTCACACACACACACACTCACCATCTTTCAGAGAAACTGGAGTTAATCTTGTAGCAGCAACATGCACGAGTGATATTTCATCATGAGGTTCGCCCTTCACGTGAGCTGCTTCTTTGGGTTTATGTCACTCTGGATGGGAACGCCGATGCTGTAACCAATACCTATAAAGAATAATTTAGAAGCTCTATAAATGTTTATCCCCTTCTCCGACCGACGGCTAATAAATTGATATATCAATTCAGATAAAGTGGACAGCGTCTAATATTTCCACCCTAATTAGTAATAGGATCCACTTGCGCTCTCCACTGGATTAAGGTTTCCCGCACCAAAGTAAAATGTGGTCTTATGAATAGAGCTCACAAAGACGGTTTTACTTTTTTTCCACCGCAGCAAAATGTCGTATACTGATCTCGAATTTTTTAAATATACGTAATGGGAGAGTGGGAAGAGGGTAACACCAAAGTCAACATTGTCTTCATTAGCTTAGAGTGGTTTTTATTACTAAGTTATAACATGGAGAATATTGGAACGTGACGTCAGGCTTGGCTAACACTCCCTTTCAATTACATTTTTGCCCACAGACGTGTATTCATATAATTTGTAAAGATGGAAGACGTTGTGGATCTTTCTCAATATACATTTTTCCCCTTGGCGACAACCTGCCACGCCACGCATCCCCTTCCACGTTAAGAAGGAGACTTAGGCATTATTTTCCTCTCGTAATTCCTACTTATATATTGCCAGCATGAAGTCTGGCCCCAACTCACGACTTCCTAATCATTAATTAAAATTCAATAAAGAAGGCGAGTAGTGGAGGAGGAGGAGGAAAGGGATGGAAAAGGAGTGAGACGGAGGAGGAGGAGAGAAAGAGGGAGGAGAGTTGTACTGTCGTCGAGAAACAGGTCATGTTACGGTCTCATACTTTCCCCTTCCACTTCACCTGTCCTCACACCACACTGATACACACCCTCACACTCTCCCTCCCCCCTACACTTACACTCACCTAACCTTCACACTCTCTCCCCCCACACTTACACTCACCTCACCCTCACACTCCCCCCCCCACACACTTACACTCACCTCACCATCACACACTCCCCTCACACTCCCCCCCCCCACACTTACACTCACCTCACCATCACACTCTCCCCCCCCACACTCTCCCCCCCCCACACTCTCCACCCCCACACTCTCCACCCCACACTCTCCCCCCCCACACACTTACTCACCTCACCATCACACTCTCCCCCCTCCCCCCCCACACTTACACTCACCTCACACTCTCCCCCACACACTTGCATTTACACCCACCATCACACTGAAATGGAGGTCACCTGATTCCTCCAATCTGTCAGTAGTAGAGTTGTAGAGTTAGGATTCTTTTTATCATGTAGGTTGGAGTACGTAATCAATAACCCTCCATTATTTTCACTCGCACAAGAAGTTCCCCTCAACCTTAGGGGGGAAATTCTGTGTTGGTAAATCTGGAGCAACTGAATCCTCAAAACTATGCCAAGCAGCAGAACACTATTATTTTTACTCTTCTGGTCCTGTTTCCTAGCATACTTTGGAGGAATCAAGGCACTCCAATGTACCAAAAAAAAAAAAAAAAAAAAAAATCACCACCTTAATTGTGCGCTTGAATTGAGACCCTTGGAAACCATACCGTATAATATAGTGTAGTTGACATTGGTGTCTCTGTATTTAACCAACATCAAGCTAATCGATATTCAGTCTTTTACGCTCGAGTTGGTAAAGTGTTGTTACGTCACACAATGTTCTTTCAACAAGTCCATAAAAATATTAAAGGGAATTGAGTCATATTGTTGCTGGCTGAGGGAACGAACTTTTTTACACCATATTACAGTACAACTAAAATATGTTTGAATCTCAATTTTTGGTAAGGCTGTTGATCCCCAGATATATGTAAAGCAATATATTTTTAAAGAAATATATAAGATAGATACATTAATAAACGGTATAAAATATATCGAGAAGTTAGGAAGTCGAAGTCTGTGCCAGAGGTTGTAGCAAACAAACACAGCAATTCCCCCTCACCACATCTTTATTTTCCCGCCGCCACTGATACTTTCCCGCCCTGTAAAACGCGTCATTTAATCCCCGTCGTGTTCCTTTGAATTCTGGCCGCTACCTGCTGCCTTTTCTTTCTCCAGACCTCAATACACGGAACACACTCTTCTTCGCTTTTCTTACTAAAAAGTGGCTGTGATATTTTTTCTATGGTGACCTGGATACAAAGGCAGGTACTGAATATTAACAATGCTGTGCCTCTATTGGTCTCTGTTCTGCAAAAAGGGTGGCACTTGAAAATGTCAAGATGTATTTGGAGACAGTTAACCGGCTTACGGTAATGGCGGTCTGAGAAGACTCCGGACTAAAGTCTTTTGGAAGATTTACAAAGTCTATCTTTGATGGGGACTTTTTATAATTATTGTTTACTAGTTGATTCCCCCCCCCCCCTATTCTTTAAGAGCCTTTTGTCAGAGAAATCGGCCTTTATATATATTTTTTTAGATGTTTCCTTTGTGGAATTATATATATGTAAGGCAAAGTTTCCCATTGCTGGCCCAGTAAAGACAAAATGAGCTTGATTAATTCATGAGCTACAATCCTCCAGGTGACTTAATGAGGGACTGAGAGACTCCCCACTGTTGCCATCGCGTCTTAGGATTCTCTGTAAACACACACACACACACACACACACACACACGTATTTCTAGGCCTTCGGGACAGAAGTAGGAGGAGGTTCTACACGCATCACCATCGTTTGGGATTGCTTAGAACCGCTGCGGTGGTATCTTAAGTTACTATATATTTAATCATTCATTTAAACAGTTAACTGGAATTCAGGTAGACGAGTTATCAATAGATTAATCATAGTTATGTTTCAATTCCTAAAATACAGTTAAACTTAGTCTTTTAGTTCTTGATTCAGTAACCTGGTTGATTCTGTCTTGAATGTTAGTGAATAGGCGGAGAATGTTGCTGAGAGAGAGAGAGAGAGAGAGAGAGTGTGTGTGTGTGTGTGTGTGTAAGGAAGGGAGGGACGTGTGTTGTTGTGATGGCTGGGTGGGGTGGGATGGCTGGGTGTTGTGGTGGAGGGGTGGGTAGTGTAGCCTCTGCAATCCTGGCTGAGTGTGCGGGTCGCCCATAACAGTATCAGCAAGGTCGTACGGCCGCCCCACAATGGACGTCCCACCGCCGCTCAATAAAGAACATGAATACCAAAACTAATACTTTTTATGGTCCCATTTTCTTTGGTATTCAGCAGACGGTGGAGCGGGAAGATAGCGAAAATGGGAACCACTTTGAATACCCAAGGGAATTACCGGATATTGACGCGCCTCCCTCTCTCCGCGTTTTATGAAATTAAGACCACCTCTGTCCCTCTTATTTTATGTTATTTTATCCCTGTGTTTGGGGGGACAAGTTCAGGGGGACTAGAGACAAATATCATGGTGAACCTCTTATCTCACGTAATATTTTGACCTGTGTGTTGAAGTATATAGTCGTGGTAGAATGTGGGGGCTTCACCGATATATTCGTGGGAAAATAATGCGATATAATCATGTAATGGAGCTGTGTTATAGTCGCCTCTGTGGAGGAAGTAATGAAGAAGGGAATGCATTATTATGATCAGTTCGGGAGGTTGGTAGGTGAGGGGGATTTTAGGTGGGGCTAGGGAAAATGAACATCAGGCTATGAAAGGTTAGCTTAGGTTAGGTTAGGTTGGGTTGGGTTGGGTTAGATTAGGTTAGGTTAGGTTAGGTTAGGTATGTGGTCAATACTGAATACTATATTGTTAAAAATTGATGTGGTAGATTTATCTCATCTTGAGTACTTATATTTACCACAAAGCAGTGTGTGTGTGTGTGTGTGTGTGTGTGTGTGTCGGTGGGGAAGGGGAGGGAGGAGTAGAATAAGGTGTTGCTTGAAAGAAAATAAATAAAACCAATTCAAATGATAGTGAAAATAAAAATAAAATAAAAATAGATGAGTGAAATATCGTGGAGACCTTAAGAATTACAGTGGAAATATAATTATATGTTCCATCATTGTCATTACTTAGGCTACATATGTCTCAATTGTCTTTTTCATTCCTTCCGTACCTGGTCTCATCTCCCCATTACATCCCTCCACCCCATTCATTCCACTTTTCCCAACTCGTTCCCCCTTTCATTTCTTACTTATAATTTTTTTACTTACTTCAACTTCCCTTTCCTCTATATCCCTAAAACATATATGCATGCCTTTCTCATCTTCATTCCACTGTCCCCAACTATACCACTCTCTCTTCCCCTGCCATTCCATTTTCCTTACCACATCCTCTCATCCCACTCACTCCATTTTTTTTTTTTCAACAAAGTAAATTTTCTTTTTTTCCTTTTCAGTGTACTCTCTTCTCTTCCATTTTCATTCCATTCTCGTCAACACACATTGCATCTCTACACCTCATTCCATATTCCCAACAATGCTTGTCTCTCTCCCACTCACTCCACTATCCCTCCCACTCCACTATCCCTCCCACTCCACTCTCCCTCCCACTCCACTCTCACTCCCACTCCACTATCCCTCCCACTCCACTCTCCCTCCCACTCCACTCTCACTCCCACTCCACTGGCCATTCATTCCACATCTCATCTCCCCAACCGACTCCACAGCCCTCCACTCACTCTCTCTCTCTTTTCCTCCCCAGTTCATTTCCCTCAGTCTATACCTTCCCCCTACACCACACCCCACTTCCCCACTCCACACAATACACCCCACTCCCCCACACCACACCACACTCCCCCACACCACATCCCACTTCCCCACACCACATCCCACTTCCCCACACCACACCACAGACCCCTACTCTATATCCTGCGAGTCCTACCATCCTCCTCCTCCTCCTCCTCCTCTTTCTCTCTTGCCTTTCCATGCCATTCTTTCCCCTCTCTGTCACTTTATCTTTCGCGTCCTCTTTCTTCTCCTTCGTCCCCTTCTTTCTTCCCATTCTCCTTCGTTCCCTTCGTTCTTGATCTTTGTCCCCTTCATTCTTCCCCTTTCCCCTCGTCCGCTGCCCTTTCTCCATTTCTTCGTATTCACCTCTTCTAAGTTCTCTCTTTCCCAAAATCTCTCTTCTTCCTTACTCCCTGTTATCACCCACGTTTCTTCTATGCTCATAACTCTTCGTCTTCCTTTCTTTTCCCTCCTTTCCTCCCTCCCTCGTTTCCTCCATCATACACATCCATCCTCAAATCCTTTCCTCCATCCCTCCCTCGTTTCCTCCATCATACGCATCCATCCTCAAATCCTTTCCTCCATCCCCCCTCCTTTCCTCCCTCTATCCATCCTTTCCTCCCTCCCTCTATCCATCCTTTCCTCCCTCCCTCTATCCATCCTTTCCTCCCTCCCTCCCTCTATCAATCCTTTCCTCCCTCCCTCCCTCTATCAATCCTTTCCTCCCTCCCTCCCTCTATCAATCCTTTCCTCCCTCCCTCCCTCCCTCTATCAATCCTTTCCTCCCTCCCTCCCTCTATCAATCCTTTCCTCCCTCCCTTTATCCATCCTTTCCTTCCTCCATCCCTCCCTCCCTCCCTCCCTCCCTCGTTTCCTCCATCACTCCATCCCTCCCTCCCTTCTTCCATCCATCTCTCCCTCCATCCTTCCTTTCCTCACGTACTCCTTCCATCACACACATCCATCCTCAAATCCCCTGAGCTCCTGAAGTCCCTCGTTTTCTTCCTGCATCTTCCCATTCTCATTCCATTTTCATGCCCACTTCACTACCTCCATTTATTCATTCATTCAGTCTATAAAAGTAATGTTTTGATCTTGTATCTTGCATATGTAATAAATATATATATCTGGGGTGTTTATACTATTTGAGTGTATTCTACTCCACAGTATAGATTGGCTCGGGAGGGCAAAGTATTAAATATAGCTCTCTTTTTAATGACCGCTTCTTTTTTTCCCATCCAAACCCATACTTTCCTTTCTCCCTCATGTTCTATTCTTACCCAATGCACTCCCACAGTATCCTCTTCCTTCCTATGCCTTCACCCCCATTACTCTACCACTCTCTCATCTTCTTTCCTTCCTTCATGCCCCCTGACATTCACTCATTTTATTTACCTTCATGCCCCCTTCCCCTCACTCATTTCTCCCTTGCCTCTCACGCCCCCCTCCCTTGCCTCTCACGTCCCCCTCCCTTGCCTCTCACGTCCCCGTCCCTTGCCTCTCACGCCCCCCTCCCTTGCCTCTCACGTCCCCCTCCCTTGCCTCTCACGTCCCCCTTTCTTGCCTCTCACGTCCCCCTCCCTTGCCTCTCACGTCCCCCCCCCCGCCTCTCCCTTGCCTCTCACATCCCCCTCCCTTGCCTCTCACGTCCCCACTCCCTTGCCTCTCACGTCCCCACTCCCTTGCCTCACACGTCCCCACCCCCCTCACCTCTCACGCCCCCACCCCACTCATCTCTCACACCCCTCACCTCTCACACACCCCTCACCTCTCACACCCCCACCCCCCTCACCTCTTACGCCCCCACCCACCTCACCTCTTACGCCCCCACCCACCTCACAACACACCCACCCCCCTCACAATACACCCACCCCCCTCACAACATACCCCACCTCGACAACATCAGACACACACATTTTTCCCGACACAGGTATTGGAATTTCATCAATGATTTATAAACGGCATTGATGAGACTTAGATTAAGGAGGGAAGCGACGTGCCAGCGCTAATGAGCTAAACGACAAATTATTGGCTCAACGAATAAAATCGGAATGGGATAACAGGGGAAGCTTATTGGCAATCATGGTGGGTCATGGTGGGTGGGTGGGGAGGAAGGAAGGGAGGATGGGAGCAGGAGTGAATCGGATCTACCATTGTCTCCCACCATACCATACCATACCATTCAGTCCTTATTAGGGAGTAGGAATGAATAGGATCTACCATTGTCTCCAACCACACCACACCATACCATACCATTCAGTCTTTATTAGGGAGGAGGAGTGAATCGGATCTACCATTGTCTCCTACCACACCATACCATACCATACCATTCAGTTCTTATTAGGTCCTATGATAATTTTACAACATTAACTCGTACATATAATATCTACTAGGATTCTACTGTGATGATTCCTCAATGTTCTTCGGTCTCTCAACTTTTATTTTTAGTTTTCTTTCACCATAAGCTTCACTCAGCATCATCACTATCATCATCACTATAATCACTATCATCACTATTACTATTATCACCATCACTATCAACACAATAACTATAATCACCATTACTATCAATACAATAACTACCATCACTATCATCACCATCACTATCATAATACTGCCACAACACTACACTAATATCATCTGGATATCACTATACACTATTTCGCTAACATCTTTTACTATACATCTTCTCCATTCTTCTCCACCATCCTCCTCCACCATCCATTATCATCATTCTCCACCATCCTCCTCCACCATCCTTCATCCTCCTCCTCCACCATCCTTTATCCTCCTTCTCCACCATCCTTCATCATCCTTCTCCACCATCCTTCATCATCATCCTCCACCATCCATCATCATCCTTCTCCACCATCCTCCTCCACCGACCTACTCCATCACCTACACAGTCATTAACTCCATCATTGTAATAGGCTTAATTGTTCTCGTCGAGGGGGTGGTGGTGGTGGTAGTAGTGGTCTTTGTTGATACAGTGGTAGTTGTGGTGGTGATGGTAGTGTAGTAGTGGTACTCACAACAACACTGGTACTAGAGCATTTTAGGATGATTTTAGAACTACGCAGACTTAGACCTAGACACCAATAATAATAATAATAATAATAATAATAATAATGGTGGTAATGGTGGTGGTGGCAGGAAGGGCGGGGCAGCACACTGGTAATGAAGGTGGCAGAGCTGGGCAGAGTGAATGAGTGAGTGAATGAGTGAGAGAGTGAGTGAGTGTAGGGAAGGTATATATTGCGTGTCTACCAACTGACCACCTCTGAACACATCGCTTGGTATTATGTCAACACAAAGTCCAGCGGGAATGACCACTCCCTCGACCCCCATATTGTGTTCCTCTTACTTGTTTTGTTAAGGGACCCTGCATGTGTTGTAGTCAGAAAATTGGAGATAGTTCTTCAATTATTGCCATGAAACACCACCTATACGGAAGGAGCTCGTTTGAGTCGTTTCGTGGCATGGTCAGGAGGAATCAGAAGCCTCCAATTTTCATGCACGATCACAGGGTTTTTAAGGGGAGGTAATCTGTTGTGGGAATATTTGGAGGGCGACTGATTTCCCCAAAACATACCAAGAAATAGAATCCCACCGTACGAGACAAGGGGATGTGTTTCATGACAGGGGTTGGAGGACTAAGTAGACTCTATGTAATTTATTCTCTAATCCTTTATAGAGTAATTTAAGCAGTCTCTTGAATCGAGTTTTGCAGTGGTTTCTGTGATTGTTCTTGCAATTGTTCTAGTTGTTTTTGTTATTACTGTGGTTGTTTGTTACTGTCCTTCTTGTTACTGTCCTTCTTGTTACTGTCCTTCTTGTTACTGTCCTTCTTGTTACTGTCCTTCTTGTTACTGTCCTTCTTGTTACTGTCCTTCTTGTTACTGTCCTTCTTGTTACTGTCCTTGTTATTTTTCCTTCATGTTATTTTTCCTTCATGTTATTTTTCCTTCATGTTATTTTTCCTTCTTGGTACTGTCCTTATTGTTATTGTGGTTGTTGTTATTGTCATTATTGTATTATCATTGTCATTATCTTATTACTATTGTTATTTGTATTGTTGCTCTTGGTTTTGTGAGTCTTGTGTAGAAGTGAGTGAGTGAGGCTGGTGAGGTGTAAACAAGTGAACCTGGCGTGTGTGTCCAGCGACGGGGGGTGCCGTGTGGACTCTGTGACTGGCCTTGCATTACCCTAAATTATAATCTTCTCGTACATACATATACACGCACGTAATATTATACACGTGCTCATAGTCGTTCGTTCTTTACACACATACATTATATTATTCAGATTACGAAAAGTCTATTCGTTTGATTTTACTTGACCCTGGTTTATTATTATTAGCATAAAAATAATAATTATGTAAGTCGTGTTATATAAGGCATCCTCCCGTAACCATGAATAGCTGAACGAGATGCTTACTTCACCACATTGGTAATATAATATAAACAATCACATAAGAGGTGCAAGTTGCAGATGATATGTTTTTGTAATCACCATATCTCCTCTTACTGCAGCTTGGAGAGAGAGATTCAAGGAAATGTAGGTAAAGTTAGTTGAATATTTATCTTTTTATTCCATCTGTACATTCTGATGGATATTTGTGAAGTATTTAGACGATCTTTATAAAGTTAAGGTACCGTACTGAAAAATACCATAAGTGAAAATACACAACTTTTGCCTCTGACTGTACGATCATTATATTCCGTTCAGGATCCGCCAGACACATTACCAGCAATATTGCACGAGGAATTTTGATGACATTATCCACGGTAATATATTATCTTGTGTATGCATTAAGGTTATTTACTAGTAATGAGAATATGAGTATATATATCTACCTACATTATCATCATCATCGGGCCACTCCTTCCCTAGTCTCTCTACACATCTTTATTGACCTTCCAGCCTACAGTATACCCTCTAACTTTCTTCTTGTTCATTTTCAAGGTGCCCATCTGTTGTCCATATTTTGTTCGTGGTCTTGCTTGTATTATTACCCATTTCCCTGGCATGTATTACTTCAAACATATATACAGCTTGCCTTACTCCAGTCATCCACCTTGCCTTACTCCAGTCATCCACCTTGCCTTACTCCAGTCATCCACCTTGCCTTACTCTAGTTATCCACCTTGCCTTACTCTAGTCATCCACCTTGCCTTACTCTAGTCATCCACCTTGCCTTACTCTAGTCATCCACCTTGCCTTACTCTAGTCATCCACCTTGCCTTACTCTAGTCATCCACCTTGCCTTACTCTAGTCATCCACCTTGCCTTACTCTAGTCATCCACCTTGCCTTACTCTAGTCATCCACCTTGCCTTACTCTAGTCATCCACCTTGCCTTATCCCCACCAACACACAACCACCACCACCACCACAAACATAACCACCACTCACTACAAACACAATCCCCACACACACCCATAACCACCATCACCACCACCAACACAATGAGAGCAGCAGCAGCAGCAGTAGGGTTGTGATAGGGCTGGAGGCTGCCTGTGATACCAGCTAATAACAACAACCTCACCACCACCACCACCACCACCACCACCAGCAGCAGCAGTCTGAGGCATTGTTTGGGTCCTCCTGTTCTGACGTCTGTTCTGTCCTCCCCCTTGCTGTCATTCGCTGCCCAAAAAAGTCTGTCTTTCTGTTCCTTTCTCACTCTCTTTCTCTCTTCTGTTTTCTCTTTCTCACACGCTGGCTTTATCTCTTGCTCTAGCTCTTGTTTTCCACCTCTCGCCTTTTCTATCTAACTGTGCTTCTTTATTTTCTTTTGCTAGTTTTTACAATATGTTTTCTGATACTCTTTCTTTTATTGCAATTTTTCTCTCCCTCTGTCCTTGCCTTCCCACACCCAGTGTCTCTTGATTCTTGACTCGGGCAGTATCCCCTGTCCCTTCCACTCCTCTCCTCTTACCTTCTCTCCCATAACTCTCCATCCTATACTTATCTGTCTCTTCCTTGTCTTCTCTTGTCTTGATCTCACTTCCCTTGTCCCCCTCACTCTCACTACTACTTATCTCCATTATTCCCTTGTCCTCTTCCACTCCTTCCTTTTCCACCCAATGTGTCTTACACTCTGCCTTCTTTCCCACGAAGATGATGATCTATATTTTTCTGCTGGCACCACAACTGTTCATCCTACATGGAGTCCTACACAACCAGCCAGCCCTGTAGCCTGTTTTTTTTTTTTTTTTCCTTTTTTCCAGTAGTGACCCTCTCAATAGCATCATCCTCATCCCGACGTATACACACCGCCCTCTACTCGCCCTATCCCATTCCCTCTCCCCTCTCTACAATTCTTCTCCCTTTGCGTCTTCTTGTTTTTAGCTCTAAGGGTCTGCCTCACCCGGACCCACAATTTTTCCCCCAATACTATGCCACGCCCTGTCTCTCCCTGTTTCACAACTCTTCCCTCAGTGTCATTATGTTCCCCTTAACCTCATCCTGCCCGCCCCACCCCGCCTCTCCCCTCTGAAGAGTCCTGTCAGCTTTCGTTGCTCCCTTCCACTCATACACAACAATTCATCCTATCCTGTGTCTGGAAATCTTCAATTTCTTCTACACCGAAAGCTTCTATCTTAAAATTAGCCCATCGTGTGTCATGAACAAGAACAAAACACCAGTTAGCATTGTATAGTATCTACTGACATCCACTTTTTGACAACCATGATTCCAAATGTTGGTGTGCCACTTCCCTGTAACAAAAGATAATACCGTAAGAGATCTTCTGGCCATACCCCTAATTATACAATTGAGCAAGACATTGTCAATAATGCCTTGGGAATAATATGCATAGTAGTACTCTGTATATCATGGTTTTACTAATAATGTCTCTTTACGATATAGCAAGTGTAGGATGCTAAATAGAATACTCAAATTCAAATGCCTCCTATATATACACCTCCCCTCCCCGCCCCGCCCTTCAGTGTCATCCTGTGTACTCTGATCTTGAAGGCTTGACGTGTTGACAATTCAGTAGAGTCGACCCTCAAGGAGTCATTATGGGATGGCGGGTTTACATCTGGTCCACACATGTCACCATTATGTTGTGAGATGCCGAAAGGTCTGGTGTCCTCCTTTTAATTCGAGGATTGTCAAGATGAGGGAGCTTGACTTACTGACAACCGAGTCATTAAAAGGAATTGTGGGAGGCAGCGTAACTCTCATTCATAATCCACGTCGTCATGTGTTCCTGACCCTCACCCGGCTGCTCTGTTCTGTCAGATCACTTATGACTTTATTATCACGACTTTCATCAGTTTACAAAGTTGCCTATAGTCCATCATAACTACATATTAAAGAAAGTAAGCATATGACTGCAAATGGATACTGTATATTGAGTCCAGCATATAATAAGTATTCTGGCATCATTTAAACGTCTGTAGCTATTCTCTTAGCAGTGCAAAAAAAAAAAAAAAAAAAAAAAAAAAAATCTTGACAGTATCTCCAAGTCTCATATATTTTCTTTTATTTTGCATACTTCATACCGTATACCGTCACAAAGGAAAATTCTTCCCTTTGGTATAACGTTTTGCTCCCTCCCCTTCCAGCAGTGCCAAGTACACATATGCCTGCGACTGGTGACACCAACACAATAAAAACAAACTGTCGGGCGCTGAACGATATTGTGCATTTATGACTCGGCAGTCGTGCATTGTAATGTTGCCGAGTGTGGCCACCCTCCCTGCCTCTCCCTCACTCTCTCTCTCTCTCTTACTCTCCCTCTCTCTCACTTTCATCCTCATGTTTCTTCGTTCTCTCTCTCTCTCTCCTCTCTCTCTCTCTCTCTCTCTCTCTCTCTCTCTCTCTCTCTCTCTCTCTCTCTCTCTCTCTCTCTCTCTCTCTCTCTCTCTCTCTCTCTCTCTCTCTCTCTCTCTCTCTCTCTCTCCTCTCTCTCTCTCTCTCTCTCTCTCTCTCTCTCTCTCTCTCTCTCTCTCTCTCTCTCTCTCTCTCTCTCTCTCTCTCTCTCTCTCTCTCTCTCTCTCTCTCTCTCTCTCTCTCTCTCTCCTTACCTTTTATCCCTGTCTGTCTGCCTGCCTGCCTGTATCTCCCTTACCCTAACCCTGCCTTTATTCCTTCCCTTCCTACTCCTCCCTTACCCTCCCCTCACATCAGTAGCTTCCAATTCTTATACACTCTCACACGGTCATTGAAATTTACACATTTTTCACTGAACTGAGGGTGTGAACAATGAAATACTTGAAATAATCCTTAGAACTGAGAATGAAAGATATATTTTGTATGAATATATACGAGTTTATCCCGTGTTGAATTGACATTATTTGACTGACAAGTAAATGAAAGCTTACCTTCTATATTATCCTTATATTTCTACGCACCTGTCGACTGTTCATGCCTCGGCACACAATATTATAATGTATATTTGTATAATATGGATTTTGTTTCACTCTCGTCAGTGTGTATAACTTGGTGTCCTTGGAGTGTTCTGCCTCTTACGATGACTGGCAATCATTCGTGGTCATGGGTTGGTGAGTGTTGAATTTCTTCGTTATGATTATTTTGAATTAGATTAGTAAGTTATAGTGTTTAATGCGAATGTTCCGTTGATCATTAGATAACTGTTTTACGCTTTTACAAAAAAATTATCAAATGTTAAAACATATTCCTCGACTTCAAATGAGGCTCACTAATGGTGAACGATTGCCTGCAGTATATGAATGAATTTGTTTGTTTTCCTACCATGATTCTGCTAATACGAAGAGAAGCTAATGTAAATGTGGATCTCACTATTTTTTTAATAATTGTCCTGATTTTTCATTAACTTTTTTCTATTTCTGTAATACTTTTCGCATGGGACAAAATTAATGATCATTTACATGATGAATATTTGTATTTTATCATTTCAGTCAAGAGAAACCTTACTACATGGGAGGCGAGATGTCAGACCAATATATAGGCGAGTGCTATAAAAGACCCATAATCCCGTATTATTGTAGTTATATAAACCATTGATATTACGGTGAACAAAGCATAAACATTCGTGTTTGGTAAGATCGTTCCGACGCTTTTATTATAAGGTATAGTTTGTGCCTGTTCCTGGATGGTGCTTAAACATTGCTAACTGAGTCCGGACCAAGGTGAAAATGTCAGCAATGAAATTCCTCCATGAGCATTGAAATGGAGCATAAAGCGGGAGTTTCTTCATAAGGGGCGCACCATTACAGTGGTTTATACGCACTTTTATTACATTCCCTCCATTCCCAGCCCCCGTCGCCCCTCACACGTCATACAGAGTGGGTCCTTACAGTGGCCAGTTCTCCCTCCCCTGGGTCGCCTCCTCACACTGCCGGGGAGAAGGCCAGAGAAATGGTAAAGGAGAAGGCACCACCGAGAGTATAGCATAGAGAGGGAAATGGGTGAACGAATGGGAAATATTAAGGGAAAAAAGGAAGAAATGGTATGTCAGGTAGGTAGGAGGAAGAAAGGGGTTAGAGAAGAATGGTTAAGGATATAGAGAAGAGATGAGACGTCGGAATTATAAGGGAAGAGGAAGAAATGGGATGCCAGGCAGGGGAGGAGGAAGAAAGGGGTTTGAGAGGAATGGTTTAAAGATATAGGGAAGAAATGAGACGTTGGGAAGAGAAAAGGAAGGAAGAGAGAGGGGGGCCAAGGACGGAAGAAATGGGTTAGAGAGGAATGGTTAAGAATATAGGGAAGAAATGAGACGTCAGGAAGGGAAAAGGAAGGAAGAGAGAGGGGGCCAGGGACGGAAGAAATGGGAAGCCAGTGAGGGAAGAAGACATAACAGGAGGAGGGAAGATGCGAGGAGAGGTCTGACCAAGAAAAGGAAGAATGGGACAACAGATGGATGGAGAACAACTATAATACTTCAAATTTTATCAGGAAACAAACATCCTCAGTGTTACTAATAGGGAATCTGTTTAGTGCCATAGTTTGGAGGAATAAGTAGCCCTCCAGTCTGACAGAAAAATTCTCTCCTTATTAAAAAAAAAAAAAAAAAAAAAAAAAAAATAATAATATAGAAAAATCAAGTGACCTGCCGATGGTTCAATAATGTCTGTATAGCATAGATATGTGAGTGTGTTTTTTCTTTTGTAATCGGCCAAAGAAACTGCAAGGAATACTCGACCAGTAATCATAAACTCATTTTTTCATTCCTTGTGCATCGTTGTGGCATGAGCTTGTGAAATGTGAGAACTCTATAGAACAAATGTAACTTGATCCCACCATTGAAAATATTTTATCTGTCCTCAGGCATATTTCCGACGTCAGTGTGGAAGGACCCAACCAGCCACTTTAAGGGGGTAATTCCCTTTTGTTACATTGGAGTGTCTTGATTCCTCCAAAGAATGCCAGGAAATGGGACCAGATAAACAAATATAATGGTGTTCTGTTGCTTGGAATAGTTAGGAGGATTCAGTTGCTCCAGATTTACCAGTGCTGTACTTCCAACCTTAATTCTGAGGACTGCACGACCAACAAAATAATTAATTCCATGCCAGAAGTGTACACGTAAAATGTTATAGTGAGTGATGAGATGACAAACGGATTGATTTCTAGTCTGTATTGCAAGGACACGTGTACAGGCTTATGTGATTTTTCTTAGGGTAAATAGTTTGGCTGTGTCCTCTGTTGTTTTTCTAGTATGATGGTATACTTTGAGAATAATTTTGTCTGCCTGGCTTTTCTTTAACCACGAATTCGATCTCACTCTAGCTGTATGGGGGGGAGGGGGAGGATAATGAAAAATGTGATATTTTGTTTGTCAGGAAAGAAGAATAGAGTTAAAGAATGTCAAGTATGTATCGATATTCCAAGAAGTGACCAATCAAAACTCAACCACCACAACCACCACCACCAATACCCCTTCGTCTACACTGATCACGTAGTCCCATTCGCAAGGGAAGTAGCATGAAGGAAGAATACCATTACTTCCCTCGCTGTTTGATGGCCTGATCGATTAAGTCATTTAGTTCATCATTATTTTTATATAGATGTGTAATCGGTGGCATTCTGACACTATAGACTCTCTCCCTGAAATATTATAGAGTCTGTCTAAACGTGACGGAAAGCCGGGACTATATTATCAATAGCAATAAAAGCAGCAGCGGGGTCGTAAAAACCAGTGGACATAACCCCAAGGTAAGGTATAGGAAAGTCGCCATAAAAGTGTGTGATTCTCTTGGCCGCCTCCACAACCCGAGCCTCAAGTGCCCCATTCGTATGACGTCCATATTTTACGACCACGCCACGCCGGACATTTCTTTTCACTCCCGACCTTTACAGTGTGATGGAATGATTGACTTCCCTCCCGACACCAAGATTCGATTTTCCCCGGTCACAAGTTGGGGGTCTTTATGGTTTACATGCGAGTTGACGAGAGGGGGCCGAGTTGAAGGAAGGGGTTTGGGGAGTACTATACAGGGTCCAGTTTATTGAGGGAGAACCCAGAAAATGGCCAGAGTTACTCGCCACTTTGCACTGACTTAATTAAGACTGTACTTTTTTATGATAATTTTGAAAAGGTCTCTGATTTCTCCATTCTATATATTCAACAAGTCCCTTATCTGTATATTAATGAAGCCTGTTTCCACCTTAGTTGGAATCCGTATCCCTCCGAATTGACCATACACACACACACACACACACACACACACACACACACACACACACACACACACACACACACACACACACACACACACACACACACACACACACACAAACACACACACACACAAAAACACACACACACACAAAAACACACACACACACACAAAGTAAATAAAGCGGTGAAGAGTTCAGAATGACGCTGAGTTGGTGAAGGAAGAGTCCACTTGTCTCTTGGCTCTCAGGGATCCCATTCCTTACTGTATTATGCCTGAGCCTGAGAGCACCTCCTTGTCCACTCCTCGCCACTCTCACTAGCCTGTTTTATTGTAGAATTCTGGAGTGTTTGAGGCGAGCGTGTGTGAGTGTGAAGGGTGGTGTTTGGGTGTGAGGTGAGGCGTCTTGGTGTGAGGGAGGTGGGTGGAGAATAGGGAGGTGTGTGGGTGTGAGGGAGGTGTGTGGGTGTGAGGGAAATGTGTAGGTGTGATGGAAGTGTGTGGGTGTGAGGGCAGTGTGTGGAGGGTAGGGAAGTGTGTGGGTGTGAGGGAAGTGTGTGAGTGTGAGGAGGTTCTTGAAGTGAAT
>JAWQEG010004787.1:175000-177500 GCA_033782935.1 Petrolisthes cinctipes | reverse complement strand
GAGAGAAAGATATATATATATATATCTATCTCTCTCACACACACACAGACAGACAAACATTATAATAACATCGGTAATTACATACATAAAAGTAAGTAAAATTTCAAGTAAAAATTATTGATATAATATTTGTCTGTGTGTGTGTGTGTGTGTGAGAGAAAGATATATATATATATATCTATCTCTCTCTCTCACACACAGACAGACAAATATTGTAACAACATCAGTGATAATTACATACCTAAAAGTAAGTAAAAATTATTGATGATGTTATAATACTGTCTGTCTGTGTGTGTGAGAGAGATATCACACACACACACACACACACACACACAGACAAATATAATAACATCAGTGATAATTGTGTGTGTGTGTGTGTGACAAATACACACACACAGTAACTCCATAAAACACTCACAATTTGTAGTAGTAGTTGTTGTTATAGTTGTTGTTGTTGTTATTGATTCTCTGGTACAACTGCTATCCACAAATCTGTAACAAAATACAATCTAATTAATTATTTTAGAATTACTACATTATTATATTATTATTATTATATTATACTACAATTATATTACAATTATTATTATTATTATTATTATTATTATTATTATATTATTATTATATTATTATTATTATATTATACTACAATTATTATTATTATTATTATATTATACTACAATTATATTACAATTATATTATATTATTATTATATTATTATTATTATATTATATTATTATTATTATTATTATTATATTATACTATAATTATATTATTATATTATACTACAATTATTATTATTATTATTATTATTATATTATACTACAATTATATTACAATTATATTATATTATTATTATTATTATATTATACTACAATTATTATTATTATTATTATTATATTATACTACAATTATATTATATTATTATTATTATTATTATTATATTATACTACAATTATTATTATTATTATTATATTATACTACAATTATATTATATTATTATTATTATTATTATTATATTATACTACAATTATTATTATTATTATTATATTATACTACAATTATATTATATTATTATTATTATTATATTATTATTATTATATTATATTACAATTATATTATTATTATTATTATTATTATATTATACTACAATTATATTACAATTATATTATATTATTATTATATTATTATTATTATATTATACTACAATTATATTATATTATTATTATATTATTATTATTATATTATACTACAATTATATTACAATTATATTACTACAATTATTATTATTATTATTATATTATACTACAATTATATTATATTATTATTAATTATTATTATTATATTATACTACAATTATTATTATTATTATTATTATATACTACAATTATATTACAATTATTATTATTATTATTATTATATTATACTACAATTATATTACAATTATATTATATTATTATTAATTATTATTATTATATTATATTATTATTATTATTATTATTATATTATACTACAATTATATTACAATTATATTATTACTATTATATTATTATTATTATATTATACTACAATATTATTATATTATTATTAATTATTATTATTATATTATACTACAATTATTATTATTATTATTATATTATACTACAATTATATTACAATTATTATTATTATTATTATACTTTGACAAACATGGAGGAGAAGTGAGAGAAATGGAAGGTGAGGAGAGAAGGTTTGTCAAATTGAAAATTCCATTATGGAAATATATACTTCAGAGGCTCGTAAAAAAAAAAAAAAAAAAAAAAAAAAAAAAAAAAAAACCGGAGGGGCTTCTTAAGGGGGTGCGGGAATAGGGGGACAGGCTTGGGGTTTTTTTTAGGGGTGCAAGAGTAGGGGGACAGGCTTGGGAGGGGTTTAGGGGGGTGCGGGAATAGGGGGACAGGCTTGGGAGGGGTTTAGGGGGGTGCGGGAGTAGGGGACAGGCTTGGGAGGGGTTTAGGGGGGTGCGGGAGTAGGGGACAGGCTTGGGAGGGGTTTAGGGGGGTGTGGGAGTAGGGGACAGGCTTGGGAGGGGTTTAGGGGGGTGCGGGAGTAGGGGACAGGCTTGGGAGGGGTTTAGGGGGGTGCGGGAGTAAGGGACAGGCTTGGGAGGGGTTTAGGGGGGTGTGGGAGTAGGGGACAGGCTTGGGAGGGGTTTAGGGGGGTGCGGGGGACAGGCTTGGGAGGGGTTTAGGGGGGTGCGGGAGCAGGGGACAGGCTTGGGAGAGAGAGAGATATCACACACACACAGAGACAAATATTATAACAATACTGTGTGTGTGTGTGTGTGTGTGTGTGACAAAACAAACACACACAGATATTATAACAACAATATTACATTTTGTGTGTGTGACAAATACACACACACACACAGTTTTTATAACATTAACATTAACATTTTGTGTGTGTGTGCGTGTGTGTGCAGAGAGAAACATCACACACACACACACACACACACCCACAC
>JAWQEG010004787.1:160000-170000 GCA_033782935.1 Petrolisthes cinctipes | reverse complement strand
TCATTTTGACTCGCCTTGACTCGCCTTGACTTAACTCGCTTGGTGTAAACGCAGCTTAAGGGGGTGCGGGAGTAGGGGACAAGGCTTGGGGGTGCGGGAATAGGGGGACAGGCTTGGGGTGGGTAGAAGGCTTGTCCTCTATTCCAGCACCCCCCTAACCCCCCCCCCCCCAGCCTGTCCCCCTACTCCCGCATCCCCCAAAACAACCCCAAGCCTGTGCCCTACTCCTGCACCCCCCTAAACCCCCCCCCAAGCCTGTCCCCCTACTCCCGCATCCCCCAAAACCACCCCAAGCCTGTGCCCTACTCCTGCACCCCCCTAAACCCCCCCCCAGCCTGTCCCCCTACTCCCGCATCCCCCAAAACCACCCCAAGCCTGTGCCCTACTCCTGCACCCCCCTAAACCCCCCCCCAAGCCTGTCCCCCTACTCCCGCATCCCCCAAAACCACCCCAAGCCTGTGCCCTACTCCTGCACCCCCCTAAACCCCCCCCCCCCAGCCTGTCCCCCTACTCCCGCATCCCCCAAAACCACCCCAAGCCTGTGCCCTACTCCTGCACCCCCCTAAACCCCCCCCCCCAGCCTGTCCCCCTACTCCCGCATCCCCCAAAACCACCCCAAGCCTGTGCCCTACTCCTGCACCCCCCTAAACCCCCCCCCCAAGCCTGTCCCCCTATTCCCGCACCCCCTTTAGAGAGACAGTACAATGCCTCCAAACACACACACACACACACACCTATTCTCTCTCCCTCCTCTCTAACACACACACACACACACACATTCTCTCTCCCTCCTCTCTAACACACACACACACACACACACATTCTCTATCCCTCCTCTCTAACACACACACACACACACACCTATTCTCTCTCCCTCCTCTCTAACACACACACACACACACATTCTCTCTCCCTCCTCTCTAACACACACACACACACACACCTATATGGAAGGAGCTTGTTTCATGGCATGGTTAGGAGGAATCTGAATCCTCCACACACACACACACACATTCTCTCTCTAACACACATATACACACACATTCTCTATCCCTCCTCTCTAACACACACACACACACACATTCTCTCTCCCTCCTCTCTCTAACACACACACACACACACACCTATATGGATGGAGCTTGTTTCATGGCATGGTTAGGAGGAATCAGAACCCTCCAAACACACACACACACACACATTGTCTCTCCCTCTCTAACACACACACACACACACACATTCTCACTCACTCTCTAACACAAACACACACACCTATATGGAAGGAGGTGGTTTGTTGGCATAGTTTGGAGGAATCAGAAGCCTCCAAACACACACACACTGTTCCAACTTAAACGAGGATCAACTTACCCACCTGGTGATGTTATTACCTGCCTAACACAATGGTTACACTTTGTTATTCCCGTGCTGCTCTGTTCCAACTTAAACGAGGATCAACTTACCCACCTGGTGATGTTATTACCTGCCTAACACAATGGTTACACTTTGTTATTACCGTGCTGCTCTGTTCCAACTTAAACGAGGATCAACTTACCCACCTGGTGATGTTATTACCTGCCTAACACAATGGTTACACTTTGTTATTCCCGTGCTGCTCTGTTCCAACTTAAACGAGGATCAACTTACCCACCTGGTGATGTTATTACCTGCCTAACACAATGGTTACACTTTGTTATTCCCGTGCTGCTCTGTTCCAACTTAAACGAGGATCAACTTACCCACCTGGTGATGTTATTACCTGCCTAACACAATGGTTACACTTTGTTATTCCCGTGCTGCTCTGTTCCAACTTAAACGAGGATCAACTTACCCACCTGGTGATGTTGTTATCCGCCTAACACAATGGTTACACTTTGTTATTCCCGTGCTGCTCTGTTCCAACTTAAACGAGGATCAACTTACCCACCTGGTGATGTTATTACCTGCCTAACACAATGGTTACACTTTGTTATTCCCGTGCTGCTCTGTTCCAACTTAAACGAGGATCAACTTACCCACCTGGTAATGTTGTTATCCGCCTAAAAATCCTCAGCCGGGGTTGTAAGGCAGGTAGGAACAAACACAGACCAATACCAGTCATTACTACAACCCCCCCCACCCCCCCCACCCCCCCAAGTCTATCCCCTACACCCACCACACCCCCTTAGTACAGTACAATACAAAACACACCAGTATGAAAAGAGAATATGAGGCTGAGTGGAATAAAAAGGTCTCTGGTGACAAGCTTAGTTCCAGGTGACACAGTATTACCAGCAGAGTTCCAGGTGACACAGTATTACCAGCAGAGTTCCAGGTGACACAGTATTACCAGCAGAGTTCCAGGTGACACAGTATTACCAGCAGAGTTCCAGGTGACACAGTATTACCAGCAGAGTTCCAGGTGACACAGTATTACCAGCAGAGTTCCAGGTGACACAGTATTACCAGCAGAGTTCCAGGTGACACAGTATTACCAGCAGAGAGTGAAAGACAGCTACACAGGGGAGTAGATCAATTTCAGGGCATAATATGTAAGAGAAAGAATCATAGTGTGAGCATGGAAATGAAAAACATGGACATGGAATCAAGGCTGGTATGGAATTATGCTAAAAGTATGCTACAAAATTACGTTATTTTTTGTTGTACCTTTTGCATACACTTTGTGCACTTTACTCAAAGTCTGACCATATATTCTACTGTCCACTATCCAGAATAGTATACAGATGATAAGGCAACGAAATCATTAGTGTTTTTGGAGATTGGTTGGGGGGAGATCTCCCAAAACACTCATTTGTGACAGATGTAAACAACAGATTGGTTACAAACACACTATTAAACATTGCATCCTGAAAACCTTGAGTCAAAAAGACATTATGGACAAATGCTTTAATATTACCCAATTTGCAAATAAATCACTTTGGGCACGTGATCCAGGAATATGTGTAAGTCCACAAGGAAGGAAACAAACACAGAGTCCCAAATGCTTTCGTGTATTCACATCTGTATTTCCCCTCAAGATGTGAATACACGAAAGAGCTTGAGACTCCGTGTTTCTTTCCTTCCTTGTGGACTTGCACACATTACACAATTTATACGAACCATATCATACAAGCAACTATCCGTACTCACTAACCAAGCAAACCAAACAATGTAAACTGGATACAAGCAACTACTGTACTCACTAACCAAGCAAACCAAACAATGTCAAAGTGGATACAAGCAACTACTGTACTCACTAACCAAGCAAACCAAACAATGTAAACTGGATACAAGCAACTATCCGTACTCACTAACCAAGCAAACCAAACAATGTAAACTGGATACAAGCAACTATCCGTACTCACTAACCAAGCAAACCAAACAATGTAAACTGGATACAAGCAACTATCCGTACTCACTAACCAAGCAAACCAAACAATGTCAAAGTGGATACAAGCAACTATCCGTACTCACTAACCAAGCAAACCAAACAATGTCAAAGTGGATAATATAATTGTACCATAATAGATTGATGGTCACTCTCCCCCAAGCCTGTCCTTTACTCCCGCACCCCCCTAAAGCCTGTCCCCCTACTCCCGCACCCCCCCCGACCCACCCAAAACCCACCGCACCCACCCCCCCCCCCGACCCACAGCACCCCCTTAATATTAAGTCCCATCCACACGAGAGCCAAAAAGACAGCAGGCACGGGCAACCCAGTGAAATTCTCTCGCTTTATACAAGTGTTACCATATCAAACGGTCTCTGGCAGCCATTTACCACTTGTGTCTACCACCCACCCACATTATTGGTAAAAGTGTCTGCCCGCAGTTTTTTTGCCTCTCGTGTGGAAGGAGCCTAACCAAGCAAACCCAAATATGCACAATTGGATAAGATAATTGTACACATGGTGCCATAATAATAATAGATTGTTGGTCACTCTCCATACCTGTACAGTATCTTTGGATGATAACCCAACCCTGCTTCATTGTTCAACCTCAAATTAAATAGAATGCAAAATATATATAATTTTTTATTCTTAATTTATTATTTATTTTGAAGTCATTTATTTATTGTTAATTTGTTATTCTTCATTTATTATTTGTTTTGTATTCTTCAATAATAATGTAATTTGTATTCTTCATTCATTATTTATTATGAGGGTATTATTACACAAGTACTGTGTTCTTGGCTAGGGCTGAGCAGTGTTACCACATCCGGCTAGGTCCCGGTCACTTTATGATAGTTTATACTGGTTATATCCCGGTAGTTTGCCCAGGTTAGGTCCCGGTAGTCTGCTGTAGTCTAGGTTAGGTTAGGTTAGGTTAGGTTAGGTTAGGTTAGGTTAGGTTAGGTTAGGTCAGGTTAGGTCAAACTAATTTCCAAATTATATTTGTAAAACGGGGCATTTCTGAGAGAAACACCATAGATGAAAAGTGTGTTAGAATGGTCCAAAATAGTGGGTAATGATACTAAAATATACAATATAGTGAACTCAGTACTTCTGTAAATTTACCGTGAATAACTATGTGTGGTATTGTTTTTTTTTCTGATTTCTATTTACAGAATGCAAGAGTAAGAACACTTCTATATGGAAGGAGTTTGTTTTATGGAATAGTTTGGAGGAATCAGAAGCCTCCAAACACACACACACATTGTCTCTCCCTCTGACACACACTCTTTCTCTCTCTCTCTAACACACACACATATATGGAAGGAGCTTGTTTCATGGCATGGGTAGGAGGAATCAGAAGCCTCCAAACACACACACACACACACACTCATTCTCTCTCTAACACACACACACACACATTCTCTCTCTCTCTAACACACACACACACACATTCTCTCTCTCTCTAACACACACACACACACACACATTCTCTCTCTCTCTAACACACACACACATTCTCTCTCTCTCTAACACACACACACACACACACATTCTCTCTCTCTCTAACACACACACATACACATTCTCTCTCTCTCTAACACACACACACACATTCTCTCTCTCTCTAACACACACACATATATGGAAGGAGCTTGTTTCATGGCATGGGTAGGAGGAATCAGAAGCCTCCAAACACACACACACACACACTCATTCTCTCTCTAACACACACACACACACACTCATTCTCTCTCTAACACACACACACACACACACACACACACACACACACACATCCATGGTACATACAATGTCTCCATATAAAGACAACAGAACCATAGTACTGTATATACCATGAATACAAATACTTACAGTAATCTATAATAATGTGTTGTTGTTGTTGTTGTTGTTGTTATAGATGGAAGGAGGTGTCATACTTGTACAATTCCAGTTAATTCCAAAACTCCAGTTAATTCCAAAACTCCAGTTAATTCCAAAACTCTGTAACAAATATATAACCAAATTAGTTTATAATTCTTACTAAATCTAATAATTATACAATTTATAATTTTTACAAAACCTAATACATACACAGGTGGATATGAAGCCAACTTATAATATTAATAATATTAATAATAAAAATAATAATAATAAAAATAATAATAATAATAATAATAATAATAAAAATAAAAATAATAATAATAATATTAACAATAATAATAATAATATTGATAATAATAATATTGATAATAATAATATTGATAATAATAATAATATCAAAGAAGGCACAGGAAAGGAGACAGACAGACAGACAGTGTGTGTGTGTGAAATAGAGAGAAACAGCAGTCTAACCTTACATAGAAAGTGTGAAAGAAGATGCATAGAGAAAGATAAAAGGTTAAGATTATATATGTAACTGCAATACAACATTATTATTATTATTATTATTAAATGACTTGTGGGTGAATTATTTAATGAATTTGGTGAGTAAACTATACAGTGATTATTATTATTATTATTATTATTATTAAATGACTTGTGGGTGAATTATTTAATGAATTTGGTGAGTAAACTATACAGTGATTATTATTATTATTATTATTATTATTAGGTTTGTTGTTTTGTAATGATAAGAGTCACTTGGTAAACTATTCATTACAGTACATTCACAATAATCAATTAATAACTTCTCTTTCCATGTAACCTGTGTAAGAATTTCTGTGGCCAACTGTACATGGGTTGATTCCACAGTGGTATTGGTTTGTTAGCTTCCCAACCAACCAACCACACTTGTAAGGCTTCATTATTTTCCAAAAGGTGAGTATCCGTATTCACAAAATCTATCCAACAGTTAGATAATGATGATCACTGTATAGTTTACTCACCAAATTCATTAAATAATTCACCCACAAGTCATTTAATAATAATAATAATAATAAAAATAATAATACCAGTAACAATAATAATAGTAATAATAATAACAATAATAATAATAACAATAATAATAATAATAATCATCACTGTATAGTTTAATCACAAAATTCATTAAATAATTCACCCAGAAGTCATTTACACGGCTAAAATTCTTTTGTTTGCGTGCTTACAAACCAATACCAACCACTGTGGAATGGACCCTATATATATACAGGCATCCCAGATAATATTATTGAAATGTTACCCAAAACAAAAGATATTGGTAAAAAACATACATACAGTTGGTGTCAAATATAATTATCCATATAGGGGTAACACAGGTAAGAGTTTGACAGCTTCCCTCTGTTCCTTAGATGATAAACTTTACAATAAATAGGTTAACTACCATCTTTTAATTTAATACAAGCAGTTACACACTACTTAAAACAATAACACACACACACACACTATTTAAAATAATAAAATCATATATGTGAACGTGAAAACATTAGACAGTAAATTGTTTGAGATTCCCATATGTGGATATTATTATTGACCACGACTGTACATACATACATACAAGAGGCCTTCATCTCCACACTGGAGGTAGCCTCGTCACGTCACACACCCTCCCTAACACATAATAATATACATACATACACACACACGTACTACATCTCAACCCCCCGATATTAAAGTAATGAAAAAACGTTAAACTTGTCTATTACAATTACAAAGAGACTGTCTGTGAAGAATATTGATGGTGTTGATGATAGTGTGGTACCAATATGTGTTAGGGGGGTGCAGGAGTAGGGGACAGGTTTGGGGGACAGCTATCCCATTGACACACTGCTGGCTATGTTGTCAACACCACTAAGGGGGTGCGGGGGTAGGGAGACAGGGTTCGGGTGGGTATAAAGCCTGTCCCCTATTCCCGCACCCCCTTAACCCCCCCCCCAAGCCTGTCCTCCCACTCCCACACCCCCCTAAAGCCTGTCCCCCTACTTCTGCACCCCCCTAACACATATTGTGTTGTACAGTCACAGACAATAATATTCATCCACATTGGGTTGACTCATGTAAATGTTTGACAGCTTCCCTTTGGTTCTAATAAATAGGTTAATTACCATCTTCTATTTCACTACAACCAATAATTACTGACTAGTCAAAACAACAACTACATAATAACAAAACATGAAAATATTCAATAGCAATTATCATGTAAATATTTGACAGCTTCCCTCCGTTTCTCTCTCTCTCTCTCTCTCTCTATCTCTATCTAACTCACTATCTATCTATCTATCTATCTAGTTGTAATAAATAGTTTAATTACCCTCTTCTATTTCACTACAAGCAAATACTGACTAGTTCAACAACAACAAATACATAATAACAAAACATGAAAACTTTAGATAGTAATTTGTTAAGAGTTACCTATAGGTGGATGATTAATTATTATTGTCCGTGACTGTACATAGACACAAGATCATTGATATGGAATAAAGTTGGGGCCAAAATTAATATCTTGCAATATTTAATGCAAGCAGAATTTATTGAGTGAAAATGATGAGTAAAAACCATCTACCATTACTCATATTTTCCTGTCTTGAAGATAGATTTAATATTAATATACCTTGGTATGAAATAACCAATAAACATTTACTTACTTATTTATTTACTTACTTACTTATTTACTTACTTACTTATTTATTTACTAACTTATTTATTTACTTACTTACTCTCTCTATATAAGATGAGAATACATTTATCACTATCCTTTGAACACACACACATACACACCAGTACTATAATAATATTCTTGTACTGAAAACACACACACTGTTTGACTGTTGTTGCCAAGATGAAAACACACACACACACACACATACATACATACACATACACACACACACACATATACATACATATACGAGGCCTTCCTCTCCACACTGGAGGTAGCCTCGTCACGTCACACACCCTCCCAAACAAAATGCCCCAAACATAGAACTCCCCCCCCCCCCACCCCCACACACACACTCTACATCTCAACCCCTCAATCCCTGTTTTAGGAGGGAGCAGCCCCCCCCACCACACAACCACATCTCCTTGTGGCACTACAAGGGGTACAGTTATGTTTACATCTATAATAAGGCCCAACACCAAAAGTTATATTTATCCCTACCATTTCACTACAGGGTAAATAAAAGTTAATTTATCCCCTGTCACTTCACTATAGGGTAAATTAAAGTAGGTTTATCCCTACCACTTCACTACAGGGTAAACTCTCTCTTCACTTCATACACTTACCATTATTGTATTGTGAGGTATATAGTTGGTACTGTTGTGAAGGTAAGGTAAGATAAGGTAAGGTAAGGTAAGGTAAGGTAAGGTTAGGTAAGGTAAGGTAAGGTAAGGTATTATAGTTGGTATTGTTGTGAAGGTTAGGTAAGGTAAGGTAAGGTAAGGTAAGGTAAGGTAAGGGAAGGTAAGGTAAGGTAAGGTAAGGTAAGGTAAGGTAAGGTAAGGTAAGGTAAGGTAAGGTAAGGTAAGGTTAGGTAAGGTAAGGTAAGGTAAGGTAAGGTAAGGTAAGGTAAGGTAAGGTAAGGTAAGGTAAGGTTAGGTAAGGTAAGGTAAGGTAAGGTATTATAGTTGGTATTGTTGTGAAGGTAAGGTAAGGTAAGGTAAGGTAAGGTAAGGTAAGGTAAGGGAAGGTAAGGTAAGGTAAGGTAAGGTAAGGTAAGGTAAGGTAAGGTTAGGTAAGGTAAGGTAAGGTAAGGTAAGGTATTATAGTTGGTATTGTTGTGAAGGTTAGGTAAGGTAAGGTAAGGTAAGGTAAGGGAAGGTAAGGTAAGGTAAGGTAAGGTAAGGTAAGGTAAGGTAAGGTAAGGTATTATAGTTGGTATTGTTGTGAAGGTAAGGTAAGGTAAGGTTAGGTTAGGTTAGGTTAGGTAAGGTAAGGTAAGATAAGGTAAGGTAAGGTAAGGTAAGGTAAGATAAGGTAAGGTAAGGTAAGGTAAGGTAAGGTATTATAGTTGGTATTGTTGTGAAGGTAATGGGTGTCATCCTCTATTCAAAACCGATAAAGCTGTGAAAATCCAATGTATTGTGTCACCATACATACATCCTGAAAAAACATATACAAATTGGTACTGCACTCTTACATGTTAACTCAATACTATTTTTTTTTTTTTTTTTTTTTTTAATCTATGTTCCGACACTGGACATAGGCTTCATCAAGCCCGTTACCGTGGCCCAGGTCAACTGCTGCTCATACACACACACGTCACGACTTCCGAACTGGTACCCAGCCACAGAGGGAGGGAAGTGAGGGTTATTCCCAAATACTGAAGCTGTTATGGTACCAGTGAGGGTGTTATGGTACCAGTGAGGGTGTTATGGTACCAGTGAGGGTGTTATGGTACCAGTGAGGGTGTTATGGTACCAGTGAGGGTGTTATGGTACCAGTGAGGGTGTTATGGTACCAGTGAGGGTGTTATGGTACCAGTGAGGGTGTTATGGTACCAGTGAGGGTGTTATGGTACCAGTGAGGGTGTTATGGTACCAGTGAGGGTGTTATGGTACCAGTGAGGGTGTTATGGTACCAGTGAGGGTGTTATGGTACCAGTGAGGGTGTTATGGTACCAGTGAGGGTGTTATGGTACCAGTGAGGGTGTTATGGTACCAGTGAGGGTGTTATGGTACCAGTGAGGGTGTTATGGT
>JAWQEG010004787.1:137500-155000 GCA_033782935.1 Petrolisthes cinctipes | reverse complement strand
ACGGCCCTTCCCTTTCTTCTACGACCCTTCCCTTTCTTCTTCAACCCTTCCCATTCTTCTTCAACCCTTCCCTTTCTTCTTCAACCCTTCCCTTTCTTCTTCAACCCTTCCCTTTCTTCTACGACCCTTCCCTTTCTCCTCTCTATCTCCTTCTCAGGTGGCACATAACCCTATCAATAATGCTGGCTTTAGTTATTTTTTTCCAATCAATGAATTATTGGTTGAGAACTACAATGTAAATACAGTATATAAGACAAATATGGTGTTATTGTATGTGTTTCTGTAGGTGATGGTAAATTATCACAACTGATATCATAAAGGCTAAGTAAGGATGACTGATTGAAGCTTGCTCCTCTCTTATTAGATATCATCCTTAGCAAATAAGGAAATAAAACAGTGGAATTGTACTCTAGGTTACAGAAGAAGAGCTGTCTACAATATGGCCTTGATAAAACACAAACTCAATTCACTTAGTCTATAACATATTACTGTACAACACAAAAGCTTAGGAAAGCATTTGGGAATCTTCAATGAGGGAGAGAGTATAGAATGTCATGTTGGATAACAGTACTGTAATATATCTGTGTTATTATTATGATTATTATTAAAAATAGACCAGACACACAAAGCTGGGAGAGAATGGAAGCATTCTATCAATCCAAGGACCCACCACCCAGCCCCATGAATCCAACCCGAAGAAAACAAGACACCTTACAGAAACAAAAGATGAGCAGTTAGCTTAATAAAAACATATTATCCCAACTCTTGAAGCCAACCAGTCCTACACCATTAAAGACACATTCACCAAGACCATTCCACAGAGACACACACACACCTAGGTACAAACCATACACTGTACTGACAAGTTGTACACCACGGCAATATATAAACAAACCTATAGGAGTCCAATGTACCACGAGTGACACCAGCCCCATTTGAAGGACTCACTAACCTCCAATTTTCTGACTACATCACACACACACACAGGAGTCCTTAAGAAGCCAACAGCATTGTGTGTGTGTGTGTGTGTGTGTGTGTGTGTGTGTGTGTGTGTGTGTGTGGTGACAATGTTTGAAGGACTCACTAACCTCCAATTTTCTGACTACATCACACACACACACAGGAGTCCTTAAGAAGCCAACAGCATTGTGTGTGTGTGTGTGTGTGTGTGTGGTGACAATGTTTGAAGGACTCACTAACCTCCTATTTTCTGACTACATCACACACACACACACACACACAGGTCCTTAAGAAGCCAACAGCAGGACCAGCTTCAATCCACTTTCTTGTACCATGCTTCAAATTGAACCACCTTGTCTCCCTCCATCTGAAAAACACATTTAATTAATTTACTGAAAAGTATTTAAACATTTGAAAGAATTTAAGGAGGTAATTCACTTTTATTACATTGGAGTGTCTTGATTCCTCCAAAGTATGCCAGGAAACAGAACCAGATGAACAAATATAATGTTGTTCTGTTTTTTGGAATAGTTTGGAGGATTCGGTTACTCCAGAATTAGTTTGAAGGAATAATTTACTCCAGAATTATATTGGAGTGCCTTGATTCCTCCAAAGTATGCCAGGAAACAACAGGAATAGTTTGGAGGATTCAGTTGCTCCAGATTTATTTACATTGGAGTGCCTTGATTCCTCCAAAGTATGTCAAGAAACAGAACCAGCTGATGTACAAAAATAATGGTGTTTTTCTGTTGTTTGGAAAAATAGTTTGGAGAATTTAGTTAACCTCCAGATTTACCAACACAAAATTTACCCCTTAATATAAAGCAACACTGACCAATATCTCTCTCTCTCTCTCTCTCTCTCTCTCTCTCTCTCTCTCATACACACACATTCTCTCTCTCTCTCATATACACACATTCTCTCTCTCTCATACACACACATTCTCTCTCTCTCATACACACACATTCTCTCTCTCTCTCATACACACACATTCTCTCTCTCTCATATACACACATTCTCTCTCTCTCATACACACACATTCTCTCTCTCTCTCATACACACACATTCTCTCTCTCTCTCATACACACACATTCTCTCTCTCTCTCTCATACACACACATTCTCTCTCTCTCTCTCATACACACACATTCTCTCTCTCTCTCATACACACATTCTCTCTCTCTCTCATATACACACACATTCTCTCTCTCTCTCTCATACACACACATTCTCTCTCTCTCTCTCTCATACACACACATTCTCTCTCTCTCTCATATACACACGCACACAGCCAACTACATGTAATTCTTGTCCACTTGAGGTAGACATTTGTTCTGCCCTCTGCTGGGCCTGCAAAAATAAACAATAATTATTAGGAAAAAAATGCTGCATCTCTGCCAGTGTGAAAATAGGTCATAGTTAAAAAAATAATAATAATAATAATAATAATAATATAACAAATATATAAATAAATAAACAAACAATTTAGCCGCACCTCCAAAATATTCACCACTCTACAACAGTAATGGAAATATATTGAAAAGTTAATACAATAAAATGCATCTACTTTACTTCATTGTATAATTTATCTTTACCATTTATAATTAACTAGAAGTATAAGGAAATGTACAACAAGCTACCAGTAATTATTGTCAACACCATAAATGACAACTTTGAATTTTGTCACCATTTTGTATAGAGGTATAAAGTACAAGAGAGACAGAGAAGGAAGGAAGGGTGTTTGGTTGTTTGGAGGAATCATTTGCTCCAGGGTTAGTTTGGAGGAATCAGTTGCTTCACATTCCTCCAAAGTATGCCAGGAAACAGAACCAGGATGTACAAAAATAATGGTGTTGTGTTGTTTGGAATAGTTTGGAGGAATCAGCTGCTCCAGATTTATATTGGAGTGTCTTGATTCCTCCAAAGTATGCCAGGAAACAACAGGAATAGTTTGGAGGAATAATTTGCTCCAGATTTATATTGGAGTGTCTTGATTCCTCCAAAGTATGCCAGGGAAAAACAGAACCAAATGTACAAAAATATTGGTGTTGTGTTGTTTGGAATAGTTTGGAGGAGTTATTGGTAAATATATACGGTACTTTACATTATTGCCAATTGGTATTATTGGTAATTATATACTTTACATTATTGCCAGTTGGTATTATTGGTAATTATATACTTTACATTATTGCCAGTTGGTATTATTGGTAATTATATACTTTACAGTATTGCCAGTTGGTATTATTGGTAATTATATACTTTACAGTATTGCCAGTTGGTATTATTGGTAATTATATACTTTACAGTATTGCCAGTTGGTATTATTGGTAATTATATACTTTACATTATTGCCAGTTGGTATTATTGGTAATTATATACTTTACATTATTGCCAGTTGGTATTATTGGTAATTATATACTTTACATTATTGCCAGTTGGTATTATTGGTAATTATATACTTTACATTATTGCCAGTTGGTATTATTGGTAATTATATACTTTACATTATTGCCAGTTGGTATTATTGGTAATTATATACTTTACATTATTGCCAGTTATTATTATTGGTAATTATATACTTTACAGTATTGCCAGTTGATATTACAATATTTTTACCTTCTTTATTCACTAATTTATAACATTCTAACACACTTTTTTTCTATGGCATTTTCTTCGGAAATATCCCATATTCAAATGGGACATTTTAAATTAGCCCGACCTTACCTAACCTAATCTACACCTTGGCAAACTACCGGGACCTAACCTGGGCAGACTACAGGGACCTAAACTGGCCAAACTACCAGGACCTAACCTGGTCAAACTACCGGGACCTAACCTGGTCAGACTACTGGGAATTAACCTGGTCAAACTACCGGGACCTAACCTGGTCAGACTACTGGGAATTAACCTGGTCAAACTACCGGGAAATAACCTGGACAAACTACCGGGAAATAACCTGGACAAACTACCGGGAATTAACCTAGACAAACTACCGGGAAATAACCCGGCCAAATTACCGTGGTAAAGTATAGGAAAATAACCTGGGCAAACTACCGGGAAATAACCGTGGTATATTACAAGTAATGACCGGGGCAAAATACCGGGACCTAGCCGGATCTGGTAACACTGAGTGGCCCTAGCCAAAAACGTGGATATTATAAAATTTACAAAAGAAACAGGTCTTATCAGTAAATGCAATCTGAAAATGATAAAAGTGAAAAAAATCAAGAAAATAGTAAATGACTGGGACCATAAAATTTGGAAAAATGAACTTAGAAGTGAAATTAAAAGAAGTGAAATTAAAAGAAGTGAAATGAACTTAGAAGTGAAATTAAAAGATGTGAAATGAACTTAGAAGTGAAATTAAAAGAAGTGAAATGAACTTAGAAGTGAAATTAAAAGAAGTGAAATTAAAAGAAGTGAAATTAAAAAGTGAAATTAAAAAGTGAAATTAAAAGAAGTGAAATTAAAAGAAGTGAAATTAAAAGAAGTGAAATGAACTTAGAAGTGAAATTAAAAGAAGTGAAATTAAAAGAAGTGAAATTAAAAGAAGTGAAATGAACTTAGAAGTGAAATTAAAAGAAGTGAAATTAAAAGAAGTGAAATGAACTTAGAAGTGAAATTAAAAGAAGTGAAATTAAAAGAAGTTAAATTAAAAGAAGTGAAATTAAAAGAAGTGAAATGAACTTAGAAGTGAAATTAAAAGAAGTGAAATTAAAAGAAGTGAAATTAAAAGAAGTGAAATTAAAAGAAGTGAAATGAACTTAGAAGTGAAATTAAAAGAAGTGAAATTAAAAGAAGTGAAATTAAAAGAAGTGAAATGAACTTAGAAGTGAAATTAAAAGAAGTGAAATTAAAAGAAGTGAAATTAAAAAGTGAAATTAAAAGAAGTGAAATGAACTTAGAAGTGAAATTAAAAGAAGTGAAATTAAAAAGTGAAATTAAAAGAAGTGAAATTAAAAGAAGTGAAATTAAAAGAAGTGAAATTAAAAGAAGTGAAATTAAAAGAAGTGAAATTAAAAGAAGTGAAATTAAAAGAAGTGAAATTAAAGAAACTAGTTTTTATGATAACAATTCATCATCAATAATATTAATATTTTTCAGATGCCGGAAAATACAAAATGGAAATAGATTTGTTAATCAAAGATACAAAGTGTATTTTATTTGTTGCAGTGAACAATGTGAAGACTTTGCAACATTTTATATATTGCATTGCCCACAATATCAAACTGTAAGAAATAACTACTAATGGAAGGTGTGTGTGTGTGTGTGTGTGTGTGTGGTAAATATTGAAAGAATTACCGTTATTGTGTACGGTTTTTCTACCTTCATTACCCACTATATTAGACCATTCTAAGACTATTTTCTTCTATGGCATTTCCTCCACAAATTCCCCATTTCCAAGATAGGGCATATTCAAATGGGGCATTTTGAAATTAGCCTGACCTTACCTGACCTGACCTGACCTAACCTAACCTAGACCACATCAGACTACCGGGACCTAACCTGGGCAAACTACCGGGACCTAACCTGGGCAAACTACCGGGAAATAATCGTGATAAAATACAATAAATGACTGGGGCAAAATACTGGGACCCAGCCGGATCTGGCAACACTGCTGCAAAACGATAATTCTTTCAATAAATACCAATAAATTAAATATAATGTTCTCCTTTCTCACCGCCAGACACACACACACTAACACACTAACACACACCACCACACCACCAAAATACACCAAAATATCCCAACAATTGTACACCAGGACACACCACCAAACCCCAACAATACCACCACACCACCTTAACACCTTGGATGAAACACCAAATATCTCAACAATTGTACACCAAGACACAACAATACCACCACACCACCTTAACACCTTGGATAAAACACCAAATATCTCAACAATTGTACACCAAGACACAACAATACCACCACACCACCTTAACACCTTGGATAAAACACCAAATATCTCAACAATTGTACACCAAGACACAACAATACCACCACACCACAATACCCGACACCAATAATTGTACACCAAAACACACCACCAAACCCCAACAATACCACCACACCACCTTGGATGAAACACCAAATATCTCAACAATTGTACACCAAGACACAACAATACCACCACACCACACAACAATACCCGACACCAATAATTGTACACCAAGACACAACAATACCACCACACCACCACAATACCCGACACCAATAATTCTCCACCAAAACACACCACCAAACCCCAACAATACCACCACACCACCTTAACACCTTGGATAAAACACCAAATATCTCAACAATACCACCACACCACAATACCCGACACCAATAATTGTACACCAAGACACACCACCAAACCCCAACAATACCGACTCACCACCCACACCACCTTAACACCTTGGATAAAACACCAAATATCTCAATAATTGTACACCAAGACACACCACCAAACCATAACAATACCACCTTAACACCAACAATACCTTAAAAAGTGGGTTGAAAATACCTTAGATGGAGCCAAATTACCTTAGATACCAAACTATAGGTGATTATTTCAACATAAATTGAACCCTGAACACACGATATTTTTATGTCGTTATAATAATAGTTTTTGACAGCAATTATATAATTTTTCGGTATTTATTGAAAGAATTACCGTTTTGTAGCAGTGTTGCCAGATCCGGCTGGGTCCCAGTATTTTGCCCCAGTCATTTATTGTATTTTATCACGATTATTTCCCGGTAGTTTCCCCAGGTTAGGTTCCGGTAGTTTGCCCAGGTTAGGTCCCGGTAGTCTGATGCGGTCTAGGTTAGGTTAGGTTAGGTCAGGTCAGGTAAGGTCAGGCTAATTTCAAAATGCCCCATTTGAATATCTTGTAAATGGGGCATTTGCGGAGAAAATGCCATAGAAGAAAATAGTCTTAGAATGGTCTAAAATAGTGGGTAATGAAGGTAGAAAAACCGTACGCAATAACGGTAATTCATTCAATATTTACCAATTTTTCTTTTACGACGACCCATGAAATAACGAAAAAATTCGTGGAAAGTACCTTAGATTGTCAAAGCTTTACCTTATATAGTCCCAAATTACACTAATCTAAAGTAATTACCTTAAAAATGAGAGCATTGCATATGATGCGAGGGATAGCAGAGTTGCCAACTAAAATTTTCTTAAGGCGCTAAACTTACTCCCGAAAAGCGCTAACTAAAAAGGCGCTATTTTTGATAAGTGTCCCACAAAACCTTCTGCTGATTGTTATTTATCTATTACTCATTATTATGTCAGGACTCTGAAATAATTAAAACCACCAAGAAATACGCAACAAAAACACAGAGAAGCAGCTGCCAAATTACACTAAAGACAAATTGTAAGAGCTATATTGTTCTATAAAGTGACGAATCTAGCTTCAAAAGCGCTAAATTGGCAACTTTGGAACTTTCACTGCCGACCAGACCAAGCTGGAACAATCTCGATTTTATTGCCAAATTATTATTATTCCCAAACTAATTAACTTCCCACAGAGATAATTAATTAATGATAAAATAAATTATAAATATATGTTTCAAAGCTTTATATATACAATAAACTTTTATCTGAATCAATAAATGTCAACGAAAAATCTATCATTATTATTATTATTATTCCCAAACTAACTTCCTTCCCACAGAGATAATTAATTAATGATAAAATAAATTATAAATCTATGTTTCAAAACTTTATATAATAAACTTTTATCTGAATCAAAATATATATTAAAAAAAAAAATCGATTTTTCAACGGAGACGGAGATTCGCCATATGTAAACCCACGAGTAAATATATACAACATTATTTATTATATCAAAATTTAACGTAAAAATATTATTCCCTCGCATCCCACAGTGTGATATACGGATAGATATATTTATAAACTACATCTCATAGCAATATGGACTTACCTAAGCTTCTAATGTTTAAATGATAAAGATATTAATCCCATATTTTGACACGGGCGAAAAAAAAAAAAAGTTAATCCATCTATTTTCTCATATTTTATTATTCCTTCGCCTCCCACAGTGTGATATACAGATAGATATATTAATAAACTATATCTCATAGCAATATGGACTTACCTGAGCTCCTAATTTTTAAATAATTACGAAATTAATGTCGAATCCCGGACACCGACGCCATATTTAAATCGGGCGGGCAAATGCTGGTTTTATATATTATTTTTCTCTTCTATTTCTTATCTATCACTCCTCACGGTGGGTCACGTGGCTAAATTAATCTATTATCTACACATAAAAATTAGAATGAACTTACCTAAGGCTGTAATTAATGTGTAACGAGTCGATAATTGTCAACCTGTCACCTGTGTCCGACCGCGTTAATGGCGCCATACTTAGCGTAACTTTGCGTAACGAATCTACAAAGGTTGCCAGATCCCGTTGGCAATGAACCCTATTATCTAACATCAGTTTTTCCCTTTTAATATAAAAAATACGATGTTAATTCGTTAAAATAGTCTTAAATTACCGGTTATTTACTAAAATACAATTTCTCAGACACTAAGAGCTGCTATTAATTGGTTATTTATTGAGATATTTACCGTTCTAACCACACCCCGTTCTAACCAATTTTTATTTTGATTTGGTAATAATTTGCCAGGTTAGGAAGGTTTCGTCCGAATCATCTCCTACTGACCTTCGTATATACATTTATTTAAATTATTCACTAAATACTATTCGTACGCAAATTATTTTAATTTGATAACGTAGGTATATTTTTTTGCAAGGCTGCTATAGTAAAAAAATAACAAATTCGTAATGTTTTAATGTCAATATTTAAGCCCACGTCAATCTAGTTAAAAGTTTCGGACTCTGGGGTTTATTTTTTTTTAGTATTTAAAAACCTTCCCTTTTTCTATGATGCAACCCTTCCCATTTTCTCCTATTTTTTAATGGTGGACTATTTTAAAATTCAGTATATTTAAATCCTTCGTTTTCTATACAGTCAACCGCCGACTCGAGCCTCGTTATTATGTTCTACACCTTTTAAAATGAAGTTGGAGGACGGAGGAAGCCTTAAATTGACCACAGGATGAAGGAAAAAGGAATTGGAGGACGAAGCAAGCCTTAAATTGACCACAGGACGAAGGAAAAGGCCGACAGTTGCAATTTATAACGGGGTTTTTGACATTGAGGCAGCCAGTGGTAATTTACAACGGGTTTTTGAGTAGCCCACAGAGCTATACACATTAGAGCGGCGGCGCTATTATGAGATAGGGAGGAGTGTCTCTGGTCGGCGGCCATCTTGGAACTCCCGTATCCACAGTTATTGACATTTCCCTGGCTTTCTACCCACCCTAAGCCTGTCCCCCTATTCCCGCACCCCCCAAAACGCCCCCAAGTCTGTCCCTTACTCCCGCACCCCATTTAAATCAATTAACAAGGCTGAGATAATGTCTTCAATTATTATTTCAATTATTATAATAAGGGGAAGGACAACCCATCACAGCCGCCAACCCACTTCAGGTGTCAATGTGCCCTCTGTGTGTCTAGCTGTGTATGGTACCCTCGCTGTGATTGGTTGGTGGCAGGGAACTGATATCTGATTGGCTAAAACATTCGGTGGCTCCAAATTAATACAGGCAACAGTATAGCCATTATTCCTTACTGTTTCCCAGCACACTTTGGAGGAATCAGAATGCTTCAACGAACCAAAAGTGTCCTACGGCCGTTAAAATTAAGTAAACAATGAAATTAATTATAAAATGAGCGGTTAATTAACACAACGGGGTAATTATTGATGTGGTAATTGAGTGGTTGGGGCCCGAAGGGATGTCCAAACCCTTAAATGGATTGACTGGGGTCCGAAGGGGCGCCCAAACCCTTATTAGAGTAAAAAAAAAAAAAAAAAAAAATATTGTCAAAATTTTTTATTTGATATTTTGAATCAGCGAGTTTTATTGTATATCGAATGAACATTTTTTTTCAATTTATCGAAAAAAAATTTATATATAGTATTTTGATTTTTTCGAAATTTTTGTATTGGAGAATCTGAATCAGCGTATCTCAAAACGTGGAGATTTTTTTTATTTTCGGCGATTTTGGACTAAAAAAAATATAATTGACTTTTGGGACTTCGGAAATTTCTTGTGTGGGTCTGTGCGAGAAAGAATGTTTTGACACGTGACTGTTTAATACTATATACACACACACACACACACACACACACGTGACTGTTTAATACTACACACACACACACACACACACGTGACTGTTTAATACTATATACACACACACACACACACACACACGTGACTGTTTAATACTACACACACACACACGTGACTGTTTAATACTATATATACACACACACATACACACACGTGACTGTTTAATACTATATACACACACACACACACACACACGTGACTGTTTAATACTACACACACACACACGTGACTGTTTAATACTACACACACACACACGTGACTGTTTAATACTATATATACACACACACACACACACGTGACTGTTTAATACTATATACACACACACACACACACACACACGTGACTGTTTAATACTACACACACACACACGTGACTGTTTAATACTATATATACACACACACATACACACACGTGACTGTTTAATACTATATACACACACACACACACACACACGTGACTGTTTAATACTACACACACACACACGTGACTGTTTAATACTACACACACACACACGTGACTGTTTAATACTACACACACACACACGTGACTGTTTAATACTACACACACACACACGTGACTGTTTAATACTACACACACACACACGCACACGTGACTGTTTAATACTACACACACACACACGTGACTGTTTAATACTATATACACACACACACACACACACACACGTGACTGTTTAATACTACACACACACACACGTGACTGTTTAATACTACACACATTTTTCGGTAATTTCAGTACTTTAATGAAGTCTAATTACGATATAATTAACACAACGGGGTAATTATCGATGCATTACACACACACACACACACACACACACTCTACCGTACACACACACAGACACACACACTACCGTACACACACACAGACACACACTACCACACACACAGACACACATACTCTGCCGTACACACACACAGACACACACTACCGTACACACACACAGACACACACTACCGTACACACAGACACACATACTCTGCCGTACACACACACAGACACACACTACCACACACACAGACACACATACTCTGCCGTACACACACATTCCTCCCGCCAGGTCCAAGACAGTGATGTCTCCAAAAATCGCTCTACTTCACTTACTTCCTACGTCTAAACTACAATGCCTAGAAACTTAAATTTAGTTTTGTTCTAAGCAGCAACTCTTCCTCTTTCCAATGAGACCAACCCCAGCTCTCTATGACTCCTGGGTACAAAGATATCATGTGATGAAAATACAGATGTAACTTTTTTTCGGCCCGAGATGCAAAGATATGGTGTGAGGAAGAGACATATGTAACTTTTGACCAGAGTACAGTGTCAGTATTTCACTTACTTCCTACGTCTAAATTAAAATGTCTAGAAACTTAAATTTAGTTTTGTTCTAAGCAGCAACTCTTCCTCTTTCCAATGAGACCAACCCCAGCTCTCTATGACTCCTGGGTACAAAGATATCATGTGATGAACAGACATATGTAACTTGTTTTCGGCCAGAGAGCGAGGTGTGTCAGTCCTGGCTTGGTGTGGTTGATGGTGGCAGTATTATTAAATGTCCCCCTACTCCCGCACCCCCCAAGCCTGTCCCAGTATTCCCGCACCCCCCACAAGCCTGTCCCAGTATTCCTATGTGTGTGTGTGTGTGTGTGTGTGTGTGTATGTGGAAAAGTGTGTGTGTGTGTGTGTGTATGTGGAGAAGTATGTGTATGTGTGTGTATGTGGAGATGTGTATGTGGAGAAGTGTGTGTGTATGTATGTGTATGTGTAGAAGTGTGTGTGTGTGTGTAGAAGTGTGTGTATATGTGTGTGTGTGTGTATGTGGAGAAATGTGTAAGTGAAGTGTGTATATGTATGAGAGAGAGAGAGAGAGAGAGAGAGAAATCCGGGCCCCGTTATCACCCCCGCCCCGCCCCGTTATCACCCCCACCACGCCCCGTTATCACCCCCGCCCCGCCCCGTTATCACCCCCGCCACGCCCCGTTATCACCCCCACCACGCCCCGTTATCACCCCCGCCACGCCCCGTTTTCACCCCCGCCACGCCCCGTTATCAACCCCACCACGCCCCGTTATCAACCCCGCCACGCCCCGTTATCACCCCCGCCCCGCCCCGTTATCACCCCCGCCACGCCCCGTTATCACCCCCGCCACGCCCCGTTATCACCCCCGCCACGCCCCGTTATGTGTAGAGGAAGAAGGAGGGAGGGGCAGGGACAATATGAAGGGGTGTATGTGTAGGGGAGGAAGGAGGGAGGGGCAGGGACAATATGAAGGGGTGTATGTGTAGGGGAGGAAGCAGGGAGGGGCAGGGACAATATGAAGGGGTGTATGTGTAGGGTAGGAAGTCATTTACACAGGTAACATTGTTTCGTTTGCATGCTTACAAACCACTACCAAACACTGTGGAATGGACCCTTAGTTACATATTGGAGACTTGGGGCTACATGTAATTTCCACGTTAGGGGGGTGCTGGAGTAGGGGACAGGCTTGGGGGGGGAGGTTTGGGGGGTGCGGGAATAGGGGGACATGCTTGGGGCGGGTTTGAGGGGTGGGGGAATAGGGGGACAGATTAGGGGTGGGTAGAAAGCCTGTCCCCTATTCCCCCCCCCCCAAGCCTGTCCTCTTATTCCTGCACCCCCCCAAGCCTGTCCTCTTATTCCTGCACCCCCCCAAGCCTGTCCTCTTATTCCTGCACCCCCCCAAGCCTGTCCTCTTATTCCTGCACCCCCCCAAGCCTGTCCTCTTATTCCTGCACCCCCCTAACCCCGCCCCAAGCCTGTCCCTCTATATTCCTGCACCACCTTAACATAAAAGTAACTTCAAATTTCTCAGCGTGATGTATTTACAGTAAGACAGCTGTTAAATTTATCACTCCTTCCCTTTCTTCTACGACCCTTCCCTTTCTTCTACGACCCTTCCCTTTCTTCTACGACCCTTCCCTTTCTCCTTCAACCCATCCCATTCTTCCTTCAACCCTTCCCATTCTTTTTCCAACCCTTCCCATTCTTTTTCCAATCCTTCCCATTCTTTCTCCAACCCTTCCCATTCTTTTTCCAATCCATCCCATTCTTCCTTCAACCCTTCCCATTCTTTTTCCAACCCTTCCCATTCTTTTTCCAACCCTTCCCATTCTTTTTCCAACCCTTCCCATTCTTTTTCCAACCCTTCCCATTCTCCTTCAACCCATCCCATTCTTCCTTCAACCCTTCCCATTCTTTTTCCAACCCTTCCCATTCTTTTTCCAACCCTTCCCATTCTTTTTCCAATCCTTCCCATTCTTTCTCCAACCCTTCCCATTCTTTCTTCAACCCTTCCCATTTTCCCAGCCAAGGAGAATAGGAAAATGATGGACCTAATTAAAATTTCCGAAAATTTGAGGTCGACTTGTCATCCAAATTATAATGAAACGAGGCATTGACGAGTGTGTAAACTATGATAGTTGGGTTTGTTCTTGTACTATAAGGTTATACAAACCATATAACACGTGTAAGAACTCGTAAAGAGCTAATATTAACACTAAAATAATGATCATTCGGGTATAGCCAATCAGCGATAATCTTCGAGTATTGATTTTTTGAGGTGGGCCAATCAGAGTGAGTTACAATAAGCGCTTAATTTGAACTGTTATTATGTCCCGTTTTAGTAAGATTTTGTGAATGTGGATACTCAGCTTTTAGAAAATAATGAAGCCTTACAAGTGTGGTTGGTTAGGAAGCTCACATACGAATACGACTGTGGAATCGACCCTTAATTAATCTCGGTGTGGGCTACGCACGGACGGCTATGTGGGTGTGTGGGTGTGTGTGGAGGTGGCAACTCGACCGTGGGAGGTGGTGTGTGGAGGTAGGTGGTGTGTGGAGGTGCGTGAGTGTGTGGAGGTGCGTGAGTGTGTGGAGGTGCGTGAGTGTGTGGAGGTGGTGTGTGTGTGTGTGGGTGAAGGTGTGTGTGTGGGTGAAGGTGTGTGTGTGGGTGAAGGTGTGTGTGTGGGTGAAGGTGTGTGTGTGGGTGAAGGTGTGTGTGTGGGTGAAGGTGTGTGTGTGGGTGAAGGTGTGTGTGTGGGTGAAGGTGGGTGAAGGTGTGTGTGTGTGTGTGGGTGGGTGAAGGTGTGTGTGTGTGGGTGGGTGAAGGTGTGTGTGTGTGTGTGGGTGTGTGAAGGTGTGTGTGTGTGTGTGGGTGGGTGAAGGTGTGTGTGTGTGTGTGTATGGAGGTGGTGTGTGTGTGTATATGTGTTTATCTAAGGTCATAATTATTACTGAAAATTGTCGAAGTGAAAAATAAATGTGTGTATTTTGACCACCACATATAATTAATTAATCCTCCATTCTAGTAGTAATGTATTTATTTACACTTTTTCCCGTGTGTGTGTGTGTGTTTTGACGCTCCTTTGAACCACAGACATTCCCTTTCAGTTCAATTCTTTAATTTTCTGCTTGATTCCTGTCCTTTCTCTCTCTCTCACTCACCTCCCTTTCTCCTCCTTCATTCTCTCTCCTCCTTCCTTCTCTCTTTCTCCCTCCCTCCATCTCTCATTCCTTCTCTCCCTCCCTTTCCTTCCTCTCTCTCTCTCCTTCCTCTCTCTCTCCCTCCCTTTCCTCTCTCTCATTCCTTCTTCCTTCTCTCTTTCTCCCTCCCTTTCCTCTCTCTCATTCCTTCTTCCTTCTCTCTCTCTCTCCTCCCTCCCTCCATCTCTCATTCCTTCTCTCCCTCCCTTTCCTTCCTCTCTCTCTCTCCTTCCTCTCTCTCTCCCTCCCTTTCCTCTCTCTCTCATTCCTTCTTCCTTCTCTCTCCCTCCCTCCCTTTCCTCTCTCTCTCAATCTCTCTCCCTCCCTTTCCTCTCCTCCTTCCTTTCTTCTCTCTCTCTCTCTCCTCCCTCCTTCCTTCTATCTCTCTCTCTCATTCCTTCTTCCTTCTCTCTCCCTCCCTTTCCCCTCTCTCTCTCTCTCATTCCTTCTTCCTTCTCTCTCTCCTCCTTCCTTCTTTCTCCCTCCCACCCTCTCCTCTTTCCTTCTCTCTCTCTCCATTTCCTCTCTCTCATTCCTTCTTCCTCCTCTCCCTCTCTCTATCTCCCTGTATAGTTCGGTATCTTTATGAATAATACACAGAAACTGTATATATTATTGTAATACACATTATTATTATTAGTTATACATTATTATTAATTATACACTTACCTCTCGACTAAGTTATATAAAATTTCATTTGTTTTTAAATGTTTTTGGTGCAAAAATTTAGTTTTAATAAATCATAATTCCATAAAATTCAACATCTATTGGTACTAGCAGACAGTCTGTTTGAATGCCCAGTCTGGAGATAATAGCAATAATTATAATAATAGTAGGTATAATAATTCTGTAACTGTCAAAATTATTGTTTGTTTTTGGTTGATTTTAATCAATTCAGGCATTTTATATAACTACAGAATGTTTAAAAAAATAGCAAATAAAAGTCTGCATATATTAATATTAGTAGATAGCCTGTTTAACAGCCCAGTTAGCGGAAATGCGCACTAACGTCGACTCAAATTTTCTAATCTGGACTAAAATTTTTCAAATTTTATTTTAGTTTTTGAATGTTCTTGGTTGACATGAATGCTGTAGACTAATTTTGATTTTGTCAGCAAATAGCCCATAATATTCCACATCTATTGGTGATAGCAGATAGTCTGTTTAATTGATCAGGTAGTGGAAATTCGCACTAATGGCGACTCCATTTTACAATCTGGACTAAGTTATATTATATTTCATTTTAGTTTTTAAATGTTTTTGGTTGATTAGAATGCTGTAGTCTAATTCTGATTAGGTCCAAAAATAGCCCATAATATTCAGCATCTCTTGGTATTAGCAGATAGTCTGTTTGAAGGCTCAGTCTGGAGATAATAGCAATAATATTAATAATTGTAGGTAGAATTATGCATTTGATATCAAAATTTTGGTTAGATTTAGGTTGATTTTGGTTGATTTGGTAGCTTCAACTAACTTCAGACAGCTTCAAGAAATAGCCCATAAAATTCTGCATCTATTGGTACTAGCAGATAATCTGTTTGATAGCCCAGTTAGTTAAAATTCGAATTAAAAGGCGACTCTATTTTTTCCATCTGGAGAAAGTTTTATCATATTTCATTTTCGTTTCAAAAGGCAAACTGTATACCCTTACACTTTCTAGCTTGATAAATAAAAATGGCCAAATCTTAACTCTTTCTATCTGTCACTGTAATTCCTGCACACATGATCCATTTACACACACACATAGCCTCATGCCACTTCTATACAAACACACCAACAATAACACACACACGTGTAAACATACCTTATGTAGAAGCTCCTCAAACACACACTGTACACCGTGTCTGGTCTTGGCTGAACATCAATGAATACCATACAGTGTGTCCAAACCAGTTGGATTCTCACTTCTCTTGTAACCTTCGTCTTGTCCTGAAATAATAATAATAATAATAGTAGTAGTAGTAGTAGTAGTAGTAGTAGTAGTAGTAGTAGTAGTAGTATTAGTAGTAGTAGTAGTAGTAGTAGTAGTAGTAGTAGTAGTAGTAGTAGTAGTAGTAGTAGTAGTAGTAGTAGTAACTGTAGAAAGGGCGATGGCTGTCAAAACCCCCTGGGACGTGACCAGGGCGGGGAGAGGGAGGAGGAGGAGCAAGAAGACAGCCAGGAATCCCAGGGCGAGAGTCAACATGACAGGAGGCAGGATGAGGTGAGAGTGACGGACACCCCACCACAACCACCACAGCGCAATCCACCACCGCCCCAACCACCACAATTAGACCCTAATGTGATAGAAAATGAGAGGGGTATTTTTACATGGAAAGGACTGACGGGGGAGGCAATAACGAGATGGGTCAGTAACACTTATCTCGAAATTGTGGGTTGGTCTGCACACAATCTTTTTGAGCCACCCAAGTGTGCAGCTACGACAAAAATTGCAAAGGAAATGGTCATCCTCCTCAATCAATATATTCAAGACACTCCCTTTGCACCGCATGCCCTAAAAATCTTTTTCTTGCTGCCAAAACTCTTCTTTCAAAGGACACACAACAGAACCAAGACAAGCGAAAACGTGAAAGCAGTCACAAGAAGAGTAGATTTATGGCTTACCAACAAACTTGATGAGCTCCTCGAGGAGGCTAGAGCCATACAGAAGAGACCGACAAGACTTCCCCTTAATCAAAAGAATAAAAATAAGGCCCGTAACTTTGCCGACAGGATGCGGCAAGGTAAAGTTGCATCTGCACTACGGGCATTAAATGAAGAAGAGACAGGCGGTGTGTTGCCACTCACCAGGGAT